>JAVJIF010007948.1:0-170020 GCA_038442645.1 Agave tequilana
AGGTCTCGATACTTATTGACATTTACAAAAGATAAGTATCACCAACCTTGAGCTTGGTGGCGTCTCAATCGGTTATGTCATTGCGACCTCTGAACCAGCAGACAGCCAAGTCTCAACCCCGAACTTGTTGACATTTACAAAAGACAAGTCTCAACCCTGAGCCTGTTGACATTACAAAAGACAGGTCTCACCCGTACTTGTTGACATCTACAAAAGACAAGTATTACCCTTTTAGCCCCATAAAGGCTAATTTTGAGCTTGGTGGCTTCTCAATCGGTTATGTCATCGCGACCTCTGAACTGGCGGATAGCCAAGTCTCATCCTTCAGTCCGGCAAGGACTATTTCTTTGTCATTATACGACAAAATTTTGAGCTTGGTGGCTTCTTAATCGGTTACGTCATTGCGATCTCTGAACCGACAGATAGCCAAGTCTCATCTTTTAGTCCAGTAAGGATTATGTTCTCAAGTGACTGCAATACAACTTGGAAACGACAACTCAGCAGATAAAGCAAGTTGGAGATTCAACAGGGGAATCAAAACAAATTATTTTTATTGAGTTCGAGAAGAAGGGATACATGAAGGCACATATATTACAAGCTATAAGCGTACGTCATAAGATCTGATCCGTTCTTCAAGGAAGGCCAGCCTCGTCCTCCTATCATCAGTAGCCCGGACAAGCGCCTGCGACCTCAGCTCAGCCTCATTAAAGTTCGTCGCCTGGGCCAAACGAGCTTTGACCTCAGCCAAAGTTGCCCTCTGCGCTAACCCCTGCCGCGAGAGTTCATCACTCTGAGCCTTGAGCTGTTCAAGCCGCACGGTCTCTTCAAGACGCACTGGTTCAGCATTGGATATGAGAAGATTCCCCTTCCTGATCATCTCCTTGACCTTTTCAATTTTATCTTCAGCGTCAAGAAGAGCACTGCTAGAAGCATCAATAGCGTCCCCGAGCTCGATCCTCCTTGTCTCCAAGGATTTCAAGTCCGAAGAAATAGCCTTAGCGGCTTCCTGGGCAGCAAGACGGGCTTCATGCATTTGAGTGACAAGATGCGCAAGCTGCTCATTAACCGAAGACTCCAGGTCTGAGCGGCTAATACGGCGCCATTCCTCTACGTCCCTCTCAAATTGGTCTACCAGAAGCTCTAATGTAGTGGCCTGATTATCCCCTCCAAAGTCCCGAATACTTTCAATACTGCGGGAAAGGACCACCTTTAATGTAGAAAAGGGCATAGTCGAGCCTTTCAAGACCAGATCGATGGATCGCTTCAAGCCTTTATAAAAGCTATCGACTATGTCACCTATAAAATCATTTTCAACCTCGGCCACTTCTGGCAGACGGACAGCCTCAGAAAAATCCACCAGCCTGGTTGACACTACTGTGGAAGGAACGGCGGGAACACTGGCTGCAGCAGCATGACAGGTCATCGGTGATCTCGACGGAGTCTTCATTGAAATCAGTACACTAGCCACCACTGAGGTAGGACTAGCGACCATCTCTTGAACAGCAGGCTTAACCACCAGGGTTGGGAAAGTAGGGCTTGTAATCACTCTCAGCTCCGCACTTGGCACAACTGACGGCGCCTCACTCGTTGATATAGTTGGGAGTGAGGACACCTCCGGGACTACCACCCCTTCAACCTCTGTTCCTTCGGCTAGCTCAGGCCGATATGGGGGCAGGTCACCATACAGCGCGTCCAACACAGCAGCATCCGCCGCGGTCGAAGTGCTCATGTCATCCCTTGACCCTCGGAAGATCGTCTGGTTCCCTTGAAGTTGACGCACCCCGAGGCGGAACATCTGCAACAAAATTGTGTTTAGGCAAGACACAATAAATAGTAAAAGCCAAAAAGGTCGGAACAATACCGAAGGATGATGTCGCCTCAAACATCTTGGCAGCCACATCAGTTTCTATGGGCACCATTGGAAAGTCCTTTGCGGAGTCAACACGAATGGCCGACCCACTTTCGCTTGCCGAATCTTCCGGAGACCACCCAAAGAGCTTGACGCTATAGGACTTCCCTTGAAAGTCCCAGTGCCCGAAGGACCAACGTCAGCTGCATCACCTCCGGATTCCTCGGGACGGCAAAATAGCCGGCCTCATCACCCTCGTTGTAAGCAAACAGAGGATCATAATGTTCCCCTTGTTCTCCGATGGCCTCAGCTCTCGGTCTCGTCACCGCTTCAGCTCCTACATCACGAAGCAGATAATAAGCGGTCCGGAACACATAGAAAATATATTACAAAGACGAAGCTGATCTTACCTAAGTCCGGAGCAACTTCGCCAGTAGTCGGTTCAGCAACCGACGGTTCAACTACTAATTGGGCAGCAGGAGGAAACGCTGCAGAGGGTTCACCCTCTACGACAATTGTAGGAGCTTGGTGACGGGGCTTCTTCACCAACCGCTTCCTACGAGATCCACCTGTCCGTCCGCACTTGAGAGGGGCATCTGAACCTTCCTCCACTTCTTCTACATGTCTTGGGGGAACTGTCCCATCACGCCAGAACCAGCTGCAAGAGTCTCGGCACCTGCCTCCGCTTCAAAGCGAGGACTTTCCGCATCTGAGGCTTCGCTGTCATCAACAGCAACGAATTCCTCCATGCCTGGGACGCGAACCCTCTTACCTTCCCTTTTCTCAGAGACCTTTCGCTTCAGTCGCTGAGAAATTAACTTCACACCAGAGCTGTTAGCCTTGAATCCAAGGGGTGTGGAGTTGGAAGTTGCATACCACTGGCAGAAGCACAGGGTCATTAGAAGATTGGGAGTCCTCAACGGCGTACGCAGCCGCGCCCCAGTACAGCCTGCAATGAAGAATCGCCAGGGACGGGCTCCATCAATGAAACTCCCCATGAAAGCTAGATGGAGATTTGGGTTGTCCACATACAGTTGGTCATATCCAAACTGCCGAGCAAACCGACTTGGAACATAAGGCTCTAAGTAGCAGGTGTCCCCGCTCCGGTATAATAGATGTGAAGGCCGGATGCTGACCAGCCACTCAAAAACTCCCCGACTCTGGGACGACTGCCCCTCCCCCGCATCTTTGAACTCTTCCTCATAGCCTGCACCCCGAATACGGGGAAAACAGCGGAAGAGACTATAGACGTCATAGCGACGTACCAATTTACGAGCCTCAGCCATGTAAGTTTTCTGCCACGAGCGTCCTTCGAATCGATGGAGGAGCGCCATTCGAACACCTTCGGGAGGGTCCTCTCCAGCTTCAATCAAAGAGGGACAGTGCAGGGCGAACCACGCCATTAAATAAGTGTACGACAGACCTATCCTAGGATTGGGTCCGTCGCGGGGCGAAATAATCCCCTTCCCACGCTTCGTTGCTGGCGGCCTGCAAAAAACCTCCGTTAATGCACGAAGGCCTCTCTGGATACAGCACACCATGGCCGGAAGAAGACCCAGAGGACGACCATGAACCAAACGAACAGAGGGCAACAAAACATTCGGATGAACGACGTCACCCGAAGAAGACGGCACCACGCACCTCTTTAGCCAGACTGTTAAGAAACCAGCCAGTAGTGCCTTCTGGGATATCGGCCGGCGAGCCTGATGATAGAAACTCCGAAGGACATCACCCTTCTCATAAGGACCATCGTCTTCCTTCACAACTAGATCCCCTTGGAAGTGCTTTTGCATCCGATCAAAGATGTCTTCATCAACAACTCCACAGTGAGCCGCTTCAGGAGTGTTCTCCATATCTGGGAACAAATAATCTCCCCAACTCTTCAAGCTACAGGAGGTTCCCTTACTGCCCCCATGCATACTGGAGCAAATGTATAAGTGGCACATTAACTCCCTGTAGGTCTCAAACAAAGTAGGCTCCTGCTTCTCCAGAAGCGCCAATTCTGCCTCGCACGGGAAGTATTCTTCATATGGAAGAGACCCAACAGGCAGATCAGAGACTTCCCACATCTCATGCAAGGCCATACCCAATTCGCCAACAGGGGTGAAGAAAGTCCCTGAAGCTGGGCAATACAATTCAAAGATGGCGTAGAAGCATGTCACGTTGATCTCAATACCGTAACAGGTCGCCCTGACAGCCTCATGAAGGTTCAGCCTCTCCAGATCCTCCTCGAAATGAGCGAGGATGTATACAGTTAAATCTCTCCACCATGCCTTTGGAGGGTGAATCCAGCCTGGAGTCCTGAAGTCAGTGGCTGGGTAGTTCCTATTGACCTTGCAGAATTGGTTGCCAAAGGTCAGCGCCACTGTAGGATTTTCTCCCACTGGGATCTCTCGCGATACATTCCCAGGATGTAGACCCATTATGCAACGAGGAGGCCCCGCTCTTGCATAACCAGGAGACTGAAGTATCAATTTCCCTATGTGGACAGAGTCAGTACTCCGGCTAACTTCCCACGACATCTTCCGAGCCTGCGTCGCGCGCTGGAAGGAAGACAAAGAAAAATGACGCTTGTTGGACGGAAGGTAGAACTTCTCACCATCCAACTGGAAAATCCACTGCCCTTCCCCTGCCAGTAGTTGGTGATCAGGATCTGGTGCGGCATCCCCGAACATGAAGTCGGGCTTCCTATAAGTTCGACGGTCAATATCTTCAAGGGGAGCCGTAGTCAAAATACTCCTCGTGGTGCATTGATCACCACCATAAATAAGCGTGTCTCGAAAGAGAGAGCTCCGCTCACTAAACAGAGAAGCCTGCCCTTAGAATTACAGGCTGATATTGCCGTCCAATCCCCTGGTCATCCCAAATAGATTGTTCGAAGGACCAGGAGTGTAGTGCACTGCAGAAGCAAAGAAGAATCATGATTAGTTCATCAGCCAAGCGAACACAAAGACAAAAGTTTCACCAAGGCATAGCCTCGCTCTCTGAACGAAGCTAACAAGGTGATAGCTTCGCAGTTACAGTCAAGTCCGCATTTCGGAGAAAATGTCCAAGTGTTAGCTTCGCTTTGAAAAGCTTAAGCAGAAGGCAGCACAGCCCTGAAGACTAACTTCGTCAAAAGGGCATTGTGGTCAAACATTATTATTAATCCTTTGCGGCCATGATTGAAGGGACAGATCCATATCCTGTTGTTCAACAGGATGAAGACAGTCTAAGGGATAGCTTCGCCTAGAAGTTTAAAGAAGAACTCTTCAGTTCTGGAATTCCCGTTCGAGAAAATAAGGGAAATGCAGGAAAATGGATTCCCTAACAATAACAGATCATGCTCGATCATTATGGATTCATCCAAAGACAGCCAGACATCGGCTTTAAAAGAGAGAGGGCAGTCTCTAATCGAAAGGGAAAGTTTCCTACCGGCGATTGATTGTTCGATGACCGGAGGAGGAGAAGGACCCTCCGCTGCAGAAGTTGCCACTTCTTTTCCCGCTCGTCTCTTGGGCGCCGTTGAAGAACTATGGAAGTTCTTGAACTCTTGAATGGAGAAGAAAAAAGAAGAAGAGTCAAGTACTCTGGAAAATTCAAAGAGAAATGATGATTTTCTCTCTCAGCCCGACCGGGCTTTTATAGGCCGATGATCGCCTGAAACGACGCCTCGAAAAAAGTACAGGCTGTCGTTTCGAATTAATTTGAAACGGCGCCTAAAGCGCCTTCCGAGAAGCGCTGATTCAGCCCCACTAAGGGATAACTTTGCCACGAGTTAAAATGCGGACTTCGCACAATTCATCAATGACTTCGCCAGAAGGATTGCCTTAGCTTCGCTGAAGGCATAGGCCGAACTTCGCAGATATGCTAGCTTCATTGAAAGCTTATTCTGGATTCAAAAAGGGTCCTATCTTTAACCCCGCATGGAGTTTAGCTCCGCTAGCCAAGTTCAAGATGAAGGCAAAGCAAAATCAGATGAGCAGAAAATGAACTTTTATTGATTTAAAAGGAAAGGTACATTGATACTATATCAAGGTTGTGTTTCATACAACAGAATCATTTGCTCAAGAGGCATACAAGTGGTCCTATCTACTTTCAAGCCAAACCAACTGGACACGAAAGGCCTTCCTCCTGTACAAGGCCGTAATCTTTCACATAATGATAGAAGGTGCCATCAGAACAGATTGTGCCACCAGGACAGATTGTGCTACCAGGAAGCCGAACCTTCTCTGATTAAAATTGGTAAAGGACTGATCGCCGACTGATCGCCACCAGCAGGTTGGATCTTCTTTGATGAAAATTGGCAATGGGAAGACCCGCGACCTTACTGGTGACGTCTGCTTTCCCGAAGTGGATCATCTCGGATAAGCGACTACCAGCCTCGCCTCGAAGTGGATCATCTCGGATAAGTGACTGCCAACAGCCTCTGGGACACTCATTAGCTGCCCCAGTTTGTTCCTCCTGCTTAAAAGTAAGCTTCAACCGGGGAAGCATAAGGCAATTTTATGGTATCTTTCGTCAAGTCACAAAATTGGCGAACATAGCTCACTGCAATGCAAACTGAAACAAGTTAGCAGTTAAACACCGGAGAAGCTGCAAAAACGCTAAGTCAAATTCTTTGAGGCGAAGCAATCCCATTCAGTCAAGTATTGATTTCAGTTAAAGCAGAGGATAAGCCTCACTTGCACAGTGATGATGGGCTAGCTCAGCAAATGCCAAGTCCTAGTCTCACCTATATGGCTAAGCCAGACTGATCCTGTGGGACACAGTCTTAGCCCCACCTATATGGCAAGACTGGCTCAACTTTAAAGAAACTAAGTCCAAGTTCTGCCTGTGTAGCGGACTTAACATGCCGTGATCTTTCTTTGATCAAGTCAAAATGATAGCTTCACTGGGAAGCTATGCTGAAATCCTTCCCTGCAGATCAGTTAAATGGAAAGCAAGGGAAATTAATCCCTGAAGCAGCTGATTAAAGTTAAAGCTAAACTAAGGGAGATGAACTCCCTAAAAGTTTATTGGTAAAGTCTCTGGATGATCGAGACTTACCGGTCCTTGGCCGGATAATGACCAGAGTGGGCATTCCCACTACTTCAGAGATCTGAGTATCTCTCTCAACGAAGAGAAGAGAAGAAGAGCAGATCACTTCTCTTCAGAGGACCTCAAGTGTCCTATTTATAGGCCTCATGGCCTGAGCGCTGCCGCCTCAAGCGTGGAAGCACGAGCGCATTTAAGACATTTATTGCGCCTTGAGAAAAGGGACAGTTTCCCTTGGAACCGTGCAAAGGAAGAAACGTCTCCCTCATAAAGGCACTCATGGCGCCTTGAAGAGAGGGAATATCCTCCCTCGGAAATGCACAAGGGGAGAATATCTCCCTCGATCAGTGCGAGAGAAGAAGTAATCCTTCTCGTAACCGGCCCACGGTAGTTGGCCTTGGGAAAGCAACAGATGTTTCAGAGCGAACTTACCTAGCCGCGAAGCTATCCAGACGCGAATCTACATGATTCTTCGGCGAATCTACATCCCAAAGCAGGATTCAAAGCGAAGCTGAACTCAATCATCATGGTGACGTTCGTACTTCACATACCACCGATCAAAGAATTCAAAGTATTTCAAAGTCTGGACTATTGCAGACTTTCGAAAACTTTGAAGGGGATTTTGTTGACACTTAAAAAGACAAGATTCTTATTGGTCCGAACAATGTCTAAACTTGTTGACATTTACAAAAGATAAGTGACAGACGAGCTGAAGACCAGTTTTCACCCATCTCCGAGGGACAAGGAAGCAACTTGGACTCCACTGATCCAGCAAGCAGACAGTGAACCCGGATTGTTTCTGAACAGACCCCAGCAGGTCTAAAGGTGCTAGCACTTAGCATCACATGAGCCCAAAGGGATAGCCTCGCTTGAGAGGCTAAGATCACCCGACTTCGCCTTGAAGCCATTCAAAGCCTCGCCAGGAAGCTAACTCATAGCTTCGCCAGAGGAAGTCGACTTCGCCCTGAAGCCATACACAACTGCGCAGAAATGGGATATATGGTAGCGTCGCCACAGGCGACTTCTAGCTCTGCCGGAGAGTTTCCTTCGGACTTCGCCAGAAACTGCTCCAGCCTCGCTGTAAGTTCAAGGCGGGCAGCGCCACTATTGGTCTGCTATGGTCAAACCTTTGACCAATCAAAGCTCCGGACGAGATCAGATCTAATCAGATCAAATACAATTAAGATCAAATCGGAGATCAAATTCGGCAGTTGATTGCCTGATTGCCATAATCTCTTGACTCTCTTAAAACGAGTAAGGAGATCAAGAAAATCCTCCAACAATATGGAAAGGATCAAAACAGATCAAGAAGATCAACCGACCTGCCATTTCTAGCTTCGCAGAAGCTGATCCTAGCCTCGCAGCAAGGTTACTTTCCAGATTTAAACAGATTTGATTCAATCTGTTTTCATATTTTCAAGGGAGGATTATACCCTTGCTCTCCCTATAAATAGCCCATCAGGGGTACAAGGAGAGAGAGCTTTTCTGAGACGACACGCACAAGAGGACTCCACAAGCAGAGACTTCTTCACGACGCACCGTGCGCTCTTGAATTCAGAGACTTTTAGAGAATTGCTTTTCTATTCAGGGTGCTGATACCCTAATACCTTTTTCTCAAGGAATCTCCGGAACCAGGCGAGAAGGAATTCCTAAATTGAAGGCGATTTTGAGAAGTAACAAGAGGGTTCCACCAACCTTCTGTTCTCTGATTCCCCGAACCAGGCGAGAAGGGAATCTCATCACTCGCATTGTCAAAGGGACAAAGTGGTCGCGCGCTGACCAGACTCCTATCGGCACACTTCTCCAGAATCTCTGAGGAGATCTACTTGTAATCTTTTAAGAATACTTGTAATTTAGCTCCTCAACCCTTTTTATTGTAAGTTTTCCCCTTTACAAATAAATGGAAAACACCTGCATGGCAAATTTAACAAGCAGACTTGACAGATCAAGGTAACAACCCTGTATGAAAAGAGCGAGAATGCTAGCTTCGCTGAGAAGTTGAAAAATAGGGCTAAAATTCTTTTTTGAAAGTCAGCCAAATGCAAAGATCAAGGGAATTTAATCCCTAAGATGGCTGGTAAAGCTAAGGGAGATGAACTCCCTGAAAGTCATCAGATGACCAAAACTCACCAGCTCTTGGTCGGTTAGTGACCAGAGTGGGTGTCCCTACTGTTTCAGAGATCTGAATCTCCTTTTCTGAGCAACAAGGAGATGTCATGAACAGACCTTTCAAAAAGAGAAAAGTATGTTTCTCTGAAAAGGACTCCAAGTGTCCTATTTATAGGCCTCATGGCCTGACCACGTCGTTGACGCCTCAAGCTTAGGAGCGTCGGCAAAGTTAAAGCATTTAAATGCTTAGCCTCGAGAAAGGGAATAGCCTCCCTCGTTAAATGCAAGAGGAGTCATTCTAACCTCAGAAAAGAGAGCAATCCCTCTCGTAACTCGCAAAAAACGGTTAGCCTTGGGAAGGAATGTTGTTCCAATCCCGATTTAAAACAAAGCTACTCCGGGAGGCTCGGACGCGAAGCTACCCAAACGCGAAGCTACCCAGAATTGCGAATCTACACGATTCCTCAACGAACTTATTCTAATCCGAAAGAAGGGTTGAAAGTGAAACTGAACTCAACTACTATGGCGACGTTCGCATTTCACATACCATCAATCAAAGTAGTTCAAAATATTTCGGAGTCTGAACCATTCCATTGCAGACTTATGAAAACTTTGAAGGGGGTCTTGTTGACACTCTAAAAAAGACAAGATTCCTAGCTGACCTGAATGAGGTCTAACTTGTTGACATCTACAAAAGATAAGTGGTAGACAAACCGACGGCCAGTTCTTCATCCATCTCAAAGGGGACGAATCAGCAACTTGGACTCTACTGATCCAGTGAAGCAGATAGTAAGCCAAGGTCGTCCTTAAAAGCTCGTGAGAAGGCTCAAGCAGGTCCAGGGACATTAAGTTAGCTCAACACTTAGTCTCGCACGAGCCCATGAGATAAATCTCGCGTAAAAAACCAAAGTTGCTTAGCATCGCAGGAAGCTCCTTCACAACCTCGCTGCGAGCTAACTTACAGCTTCGCCCGGAGATGCTCAGCTAACTCCGCAGAAGGTTAACTTCGCTCGAAGCCCCATGCAGCTGCGCGAAAGGCTGACTGGTATACCCAGCTCCGCTGAAGAGCTTTCTTTTAACTTCGCCAGACGCTTCTCCCAGCTCCGCCATGAGCTAAACGCAACGACTCCGCTGCGGGTCTTTTATGGTCACCTTTGACCAATCAAATCTCTAGATGAGATCAAATTAATTGAGATCAAATTTAATTGAGATCAAATTTGGTAGTTGCTTGCCATAATCTTTTGACTTTCCCAATCAAGTGAGAAGATCAGGGGAGATCTTTCAGTTATTTGGAAAGAATCAAGGGAGTATCCCTCATTTAGCAGAGCGGATCAAGAGATCAGCTCTACTTGCTATTCCTAGCTTCGCGAAAGCAGTCTCTAGCCTCGCGACAAGGCTACTTTCCAGATGTAAAATAGATTGACTCAATCTGTTTCTAGATTTTCAGGACAATTATACCCCTATTCCTCCTTATAAATAGTCTACTAGAGGCTGGGAAAAAGAGAGGAGAAATGGCTAAGGATGGAGAGGAGATTGAAAATTTACTCTCTCGCTTTCAAGAACACAGATAATTATTTCTCTAATCAGGGTGCTAATACCCTAAGATCTTCCTCCCTCTCAAGGAATCTCCAAAATCAGGCGAGAAAGAATTCTTAAGCGGAGGTAGCTCGAGAAGTAACAAGAGGGCTCTACCGACCTTCTGTTCTCCGATTCCCCGAACCAGGCGAGAAGGGAATCCTATCAGGCAGTAGTCCGATTGTCTGATCGATCGCATCGTCAAAGGGATAAAGTGATCGCGCGCTGATCAGATTCCTACCGACACACTTCCTCAGAAATCTCAGAGGAGATCTACCTGTAATCTTCTTACTGCAAAGAATTACTTGAAATTTAGCTCCTCAATACCTTTTTTTAAGTTTTCCCCTTCGCAAAATCAATGAAAAACAGTAGGCAGGTTAAAAGTGAAACTGAGGGTATTCTAGTCATTGAGCAACAAAAAGTGGTTGAGGGTCTTCTTTTACCGCCTAAATTTTTGACTTCTCTGCGGTTAATATTAAGCCACGTCATGCCGGCTGAGAAACTCTCTCAGCTGTCGACTGAGGTACAGTAGCCCCATATATATATATATATATATATATATATATATATATATATATATATATATATATATATATATATATATATAGAAAAATGTATATCAGTCTGCGGTGACGTGGCTCAATTTTGTCACCCCACTAACTTGCGGCCCGCTTATAGGAAGAAGTTAAATTACTAAATACCCCTTATGAAAAGCTACTCTTTCGGTAACTTTCATTATTGTTTATTATTATTTGCCCACAAGGCAATTTTTTGGACTGCTCGTTGTCAGATTTAGGTTATTATTTATTATTATTTTTCTCCCTTTTTTTGCCGCTCTTTATAGGATTTAGGTTATTGTTTATAAATTATTTACAGTGCAAATGTAAACAATGAACGACATTGCGACCAAGGTCGCATAAGTCTATAGTGCAAACATATACATCTACGACCATGGTCTACACTGCGACCAAGGTCGCAATTATCTACAGTGCAAACATAAACAACTGCGACCAGGGTCAATAATGCGACCAAGGTCGCATAAGTATACAGTACAAACATAAACAACTGCGATCAGGGTCGGCACTGTGACCATGGTCGCATAAGTATACAGTGCAAACATAAACAACTGCGCAAACATAGACATCTGCGACCATGGTCTACACTGCGACCAAGGTCGCAATCATCTACAGTGTTTAAATATATTATGCGATCATGGACAGCGACTATGGTCGCAGTACCCACGACTGCATTTTTCTGGATGATTTTTTTGTTAAGTTAAATGTAATAACGGTGACTAAGGACTGATTCTACAGTCGCAGTTTACGTATGTTTTTATATGTTTTGCGCTTCACCGTAACTGTTGTCTAAGCCGCCTTTAAATTATGAATTTTTTTACTTATTGCATGCGTAGTAAGACTGCGACTATGGTCGCAGTGTTTAAGAACAGCAGTCGCAGTTTCATATGTAATTAAAAGAGCATTAAAAGAGCTTATAAGTTAATATAGTGAGAAAGAGACCTTACAAAAAATGAGAATTAAAAGCTTTTAAAAGAAGACAAAATAAGATTGAATATCAGAAGGTCAGGAAATCCTAATCCTCGTCATTATCACCATCATAAGCAGATTCGTCGTCTTCATTCTTCTGTTTTTCCTGTTCATCACTTATTTCCTCATTATCTTCCTGTTTTTGAGTTTTTTTTGTTTCACCGATAAACTCCCAGAATGGATCGTCTCTATCAAGCTCTTCGTCCGATCCGTTGTGAGAAAGTGAGCCTACAGTATCAGAGGATATGCTTTCATCAAGCGTGTCTCTGTCAAGTAGCAGAGGGATAATGTCTTCCTCACTAACCCACATGAAATCTTCATTATCCTCATGAACAGGGGGATCAGTTAATACATTATTTGATGTAGTGAGATAGTCAAAAGGAGTGAAGTCCAGACTAGTATCAGACTCACTAGAATATCCTGGAGAAAAAGGACCGGTGGGGAACGATTGAAGTTGAAATCTAAGTGTTCAGAGGAAGAAGATGGGGAAGACATGATTCAAGAATGAATTGAAAAGGAAGAGCAAAATATTGTTTTTAGATATGAGATAATGTATTAGTTACAAGCACTATATAAGGTAAAGAATGTGAAAGAACATGAATAGTAATAATAATTGTTATAGGTGAAGGTTGAGTATTGGAAGAAGTGGTAAAAAAAATATTTAATTGAAGAGTTATGGCGGGAGAATCCGAAGAGTTGCTTTTTTTCCAGAGATTTACTGCGTGAAGTACAAATTAAGTTTTTATAGAATGTTTTCCCTATATCTTTAGATTACGTCTGGTGCACATCTTTCCTTTATCGAGATTAATATTATTGCATCTCTTTTTCCGAGACTGTTGTTTTATCACGGTAGATAGAATATTAATTACTTCTTTCAATTAATTTAATTAAGTGTAATTAATATAGTATTTTATAAGATGTGATATACGCTAATCTACTTTGTAAACTAATAAAAATTCTGTTCCATAAGGCATGCGAAAAAGGATTGCGACTTTGGTCGCAGTGCTGAAAAAAGATTGCGACCATGGTCGCTGTTCTGAACGAGGTTGCAGCTGAAAAAAGATTGCGACCATGGTCGCTGTTCTGAACGAGGTCGCAGCTGAAAAAAGATTGCGACCATGTTTTCGTCTGTTATTTTTATGGGAACAAGGAATGCGACTAGGGTCGCAGACGTGATATAAAAAAGGAATGCGACTAGGGTTGCAGACTGCGACTTTTGTTGTAATATGACTGCGACTAGTGCCGCAGTCGTCATATATAAATTGTATTAATTCTGCGACGATGGTCGCAATGTTCGAAACGATATCATGTTTCGTCTGTAGTAGAATTAAGAATTTTATAACTGTAGATATATTCACAGCTAAAAATTCTGTAGGTAAATTTTATTTGTGGATGAGTTTATGCTAGTTTAGAAGTAAAAAAGGGGTATTTTTGTCATTTTGATTCACGAATGTTTAGGCGGGATTTTTTTATTTTTTTGGCGCCTATACTCTGCGGCCGATCTGTGGCATATATTTGGCCACGTCACCGGGGGCTGAGAAACTCTCTCAGCCGTCGGCTGAGGTACAGTAACCCCATATATATATATATATATAGAGAGAGAGAGACAGATTTCTGTAGTTCCACAAGGATTTGAGCCCAAATCTTTCCATTCAAATGCAATCATACATCATCTGAATACAAGATCCATTCCGTTGAAGTTGATTTATATTATTTCAAGTATCTATAAATTAAAAATCAAGTATTTTAAATACTTTTTGCGCATGCACCAAGTAGGAGAAAAACGGATAGTCTAAATTGTAACGCCCCGATCTCGCTGGTACAGAGACGTTACTGTGACTTATATACGCAGGTCAAAAATTTCCTCACATATACGCTAAGCATCAGTACAGGTAAGAATCAGAGAATAAAAGTACGTAGTGCATTATACATTCTAACATTGAGTACAATTACAAAGTTATCACAGGATGTGACACAATATTATAAGAATATTACATCACCGATAGGCGCAAACGCGAGAATACAAAGAGATATATATCTATGAACAGTATAAAAGGCGCTCACGAATTACAAAAAGAAAACTTGAGAGACAAGCAGGGGGTCTGTAAGGATAGGGCCTCAGATTGGTCAACCGCTGATTTACGATGCTACCGCTGCGGAACTCTGATCAACAGAAAGTCCATCACGGTCCAAACTCCAAGATCTGAACATACAGGTCTAGGGGAGTCAGAACTCCCCAATGAATGGCAAGATGAGTACCGAGTAGCGTACATAGATAAGTACACGTGTATCGACAAATCTGAGTCAAAGAACAGGTATTGAAAATTGTGTCGCGAGCAGAGGCATATATGAGCAGGCAATGAGGCAGCAAGAGAAGTAAATATGACAAAACCAGTTATATAAGGCCAAAATTGTTAGATTAATCTAAGAAATAAAAATAGAAAAAGAGAACGAAAGAAAACTTACCTCTATTGCAGATTAAATGTACCATGATTCGATGCAAAGTAATGTAAAGTAAAATAGTAGAAAGAAATACATTGAACGCGGTGGTTGGCTAGATCGAGTATGATGAAGAAAAAGTAGGAAACGTCCATTGATTGTCACTTCAATATAAGTATTTTGAGAAAGGATTACAATAGTGTCACTCTACAATAACTTTTTCTCTCTTTTAATCACGTGACTCTCTCTAATTTAAGCTATAAAGAAAATAAAAGTTACATTAGAAAAGAAAAAAAACCTAAAGTAAAACTCTCTCTGGAGTAGTGCCCCTCTGCCTTTGAGGTGTGAGGTATTTATAGGGAAGAATCAGAATATGGATGAGAGTACAGAGATAGGGGGCGCAAACGCTCCCCCAAATTTGAAACCAAGGCCGCGAAAAAGCGGCTTTTGTCACGTTTTCGCGCAGTATGGTGCATGTGTTCGTCCATTGGTCCTCTATTTTTTTGTCTTCTTGGATTTTGAATTTCTGATTTAGATTTGACGACATATCCTTTGATCTTTAGCTCAACCAATTGGGTCTTCAAAAATTCATTTTTGCGTGAATTTTAATTTGTATTTATCTCATCTGATATACCTGTTTTTCAGATAAGATGGCTTTTAGAAACTCTGAATTTGAATCGATCCCCCTTCTTTTGAACTTTTAGATTTAATTGGATAAATCTGACAATCTCTCTTTTCTTCCTCAATTACCCTGCACTCCACTAGACATGAAAATATATTTATAATAGAGTTTTATTTAAATATAAATGCAGAATGTAACACATATGATATGAAAACATGTAATGCACGTGTATGATCAGTTACGTTTGAATATTTTAACAAAAAGAAGCAGAGTTAGCAAGTTAGTGGTTAGTAATTAGTTGCCATGAGAAAAAATTAGCTAAATATGAAAAAGAAGTTAGAGAGAAGAAAACAAATAGAGATAAACAGAGAACCTTTCATAGAGTGTCACTCTCCATTACAAACACTCTTGCTTTCATCCTATATACTACTCTCTTCCCTATTGCATAATCTATAAGAAATGAAAAATATAAAAGAGGAAGAAGAAGAACAACTAAGCTTAACTAGAGAAAGAAAACAACCCTAAAAACTACCCTAAAAACTCTTCTCCTTTCTGTTCAAAAAACCCTAGGGTATTATAGGCTAAGGGAGGCACCAGGGGGTGTCACGGGGCCGCACGTCAAATCTTGAAGCGCGACTCCATAAAGAAATTGTGAAAAAGCGGCCATCTCATGGACGCGTGCGCGGCGCCACCTGTCACATCTTCCTGGTTTGTCCCTCGGTCGGTATGTACTGGTTTCTGGATATAGGCACTTGGCTTTGACATAACCACCTTCCAAAGTCAATGACTATATGTGTAGGCTATAAATCACCAAATAAATGAGATTTTTGAGCTTCTTCTTCATTTCATACCATGGACCTAGAAACATACAAGAGAGGTGTTATAAGAAGAATTTAATATTGAATAAATATGAAGATGTAGTATGAAATATGCATGAGACTAATCACACCCCACACTTATCTTTTGCTCATCTCAAACAAAATAAAAAAAACTAAGAAAATAATTACACCACTTTCGCAGGTGACACGATTGCACTGAGCATGTGCAATAAGCCGTTAAACCTCTAGGTGTCCCATAGAGGAGGAGTTTTATCTCCTGAGAGTTTTCAGCAGATTACACTCACTAAATGTATAAAGAAAGAAATCAAATGTTAGTATTTTGAAAACGCATTTTGAAATAGAGAAAATATTGAAATATTTTGCGAAAATTTAATTGATCCAAGGTCATAGGTTAATCAGAAATTATTCTTCCTTAAACTAAGTCTAAATGTAAAATCTTGCTATCAATTAAAGGTAAGAATTTAAAATTGAATTGATTCTTTGATCTTGCATAAAACTCTTAAATAATATGCACTTTGTGAATTGTAAGGATTTTGGATATCGACTTTAAATTTCATGCCATTTATTTATATCAATTTTTTCTTTTTCTTTTTCTTTTTACTTTTTTCTTCCCTTTATTTTCTTAGGCTTTCTAGCTTACCAGGGTAGTGAGCCTTTAGCCGGTTTCTTCAAACCAGATGGTTTATTGCACCGGATGAGAAAACATCCCTCGGGTTTAAGGACTCGAGTAAATAAGGCCACAAAAATAAAGGGGATCATTTTGTTTTTGTCCACCGTTTTAGGCGTGAATAATCATGCTTCCTGAGGCATAACTACTCAGCATCAATAAGTGATTTTGTTATCATCATTTTTTTATATATATTTTTATGACATTTTCAGTTTTTGTTTCAATCCAAAAAAATTGTGTAAGTATGAAGTGCATACATCTAAGGAAATAATTCAAGATCAAATTATCTTTTCAATTTTATTTTCTTATCCTAAAATTTAAATAAGATCTATTATTTTGACTCGGTTTAAGAATTCATAAGTTTAGGGCTTCTTAATTCCTAAGATCCTCTTAATTTTCTTTTTAAAAAATCAAACTTTTTTTATTATTTCAAAAAGTTTTGTAAAAAGAAAAGAAAAGAGTTTTTATACAAAAGAAAATTTAAAAAATTCTTAAAAAGATGTGTAAAAGAAAGAAAATTTAAAACAATATACGTTAGTAAACCCTCCCCCACACTTATCTCATGTATTATCCTCAATACATCGTGAATATATATGTATGAAACAAATGGAAAGGGGAAAAAACTACCGGTGGTTCCGGTGGTGGTTTGATTGGTCCACGAATTTTGACTTAATCTAAATACTGTCGATGTCAAAGGAACCTACCAGTGACTTTTCTAAAATGACTCATTAACAAAATGATGAAGTGTATGGGCTTATTTAAAAGATTATCCCCAACCAATTTTTAATTTTCAAAAATAATTACTGAGTCATTTTGTTTAACATCCTTGTCCAACAATGAAGTGTGAATATGGAAGATGATTGATTTGGGTTCAAACGGAACAAGAACTAATACCAACTCGGGAATGTGACTTAGATCAAGTTTGCATTCAAAAGTGAGAGTCGTAATTGGTTCAAAAATAGGGACCAAACCAAAAAATTGATATCCACACACTTCCCCATCAATGAAGTGTGATCATAGAATATTGATGAATCAATTTCACAGTGTACTGGTATAGAATTCAATGTTGGCTCCAGAATATGAAAAAAATCTGATAAAGATACCTGAGTCATTATTGAATCAAAAAGTGAAATAAAATTACCAACATGAGATTCAGGATCACATTCATGTTCAATTTCAATTTCAGGAAAGGGATAACTTGCCAAAATGTCAATGCGACTTTCAAAAGTTAGAGTTTGGTTAAGTTCAAATGGGTGTGCTGAAATTGAATTTTGATTTCTAAAATTACATGATTCTTGGGTTCAATCAATAGAGTTAGGGATATAAGGATTGGTCAAAGGTTGACAAGAAAGATTTTCTCATTTTCATTGATCAATTCGCTCATTATTGAGTCTAACCTACTGATAGGTCGGGTACTAAAATTTTGGGCCTGAATTATGTCTTCTATACCATTTGCAATCAGTTCTTCTTGAAAATGTAAGTATAAAAGTTGATTTTGAAAATTGTGATAAAATTGTGAGTCTATCAGATATTGAGTTTGTTGCTCAGACTCATGCAAGAGCTCCATACTCAAGTTCAGGGCTGATGGTTATTTATTTTGAATCGGTGAGACTTGAAAAGATGAGCATGACTTCTGAAAATTTGATTGAAATGATGAGTCCAACATGTTTTGAACAATTTATTTTTGGGGCTGAAGCATGCCTTCTATACTCTTCTGTACCTATGATTTTTTTTCAATGGTGGTTCAGGAAAAAAAGTATGTGAAGCAGAAAATGGGAAAGTCGATAGTGGACAAGGTGGTTGAAATTTAACTCGGGGGAGATGAATCCCCATTGACTCTGTGAAGAGTGAAAATTATTTTTAAAATTATAGTCATAGAATTGGGGATATGGGTCATATTGAGTCAGATAATTCCAACCTGACATATATGATTAGTTCATGTTGTACATAGTTGGGTCAGAGTTATCCGATTAAGTGAGATCGAAGTGAAAAATGGATTCATATTAGGATTGAAACAATTGTTGTTGTTGAAATCCATTTCACAATTAAAAAAAATAGAAAAAACAAACAAACAAACAAACAAACAAACAAATAAAGAAAAAAAAAGAAAAAAAAAACAAGTTTATGTTAGGGTTGACTTAGATGTAGACGACTCCTAACTGGTTAGACTGTCCACGGGGGTACATTGTCGGAATCTGACCACAAATTAATCGACCAGGTAGGAGCAAGATCAGTGGGAGGTATCAGTGCTGAAGCAACGGATCTAATTATGCCAAACCACTGTTCTTCGAGGTTTCGCCTCTCAACCCCAGCCTTCGACACTGATTTGACAAGAGTCAACTTCTAACAACTTTTCTCTTAGGCTAATCTCTTAAATAAGTCCGAGATGTCCCTAGGGGCCAACATCTATCAATTTTTATTAAGGCTTCGGTTCTATGAGTGGAGAGGTGGTTTTTAAGCTAAGGAAGGGTAATGACTTTCCCACCTTAACTTGTATTGGGTTTCCCCTTAAGTCCGATTCGTGCAAGCGTGCAATATAGATAAGAATGAACACACAAAGTGAGTAAATCACCCACGTGTTTGTCCTAACTACATACAATATAATATGTACACCTTGGTCCAAATCACAACAACAAAAGAACAAAATACAGTATATTAGAATGAAAATTGACACGTGCCTAGATGCAGATGTCAAAATCATTTTAAAATATCCAATTATCATATTTTAGTTCTTTAAATTATTACAGTGCACATGTTATATAAACAGAAAAATAGCAGCAGAAGATAGCAATATACAAAGATTTACTCAACCACACAAAATTTTTGACGCACTTTCTCCCTGTTTTCTTGAGCAAGGAGATGCAGCTCCAATGCTAAAAATTTGACCCGCACACCAAAAATAAAAAAGAAAGATTAGCAAAAATGTGAGATCAAACCGTCCCATCCCCGACAATGGCACAAAAATTTGATTGGGGTGAAACCGTACACAAAAAGTGTCGTTTTGAAATCAAGAATTAAAGTGTGTGTGCTTTGGCTTCCTCGATACTTCTGTTATAGCATAGAGGATAAATGAGTTGAATCCATAAGAATGGGAAGTAATAGAAGTTTTACTGGTCTATTCACGTATGTGTTAACGGTTCTTCTATGTTTTAAAGAATGAAAAGAAAAGAAAACAAAGAATGGAAAGAGAAGGATACGGTGAAAACAAAGAAGTGGGAAACATAAAAAAGAATGTATTTGTGATTTTGTAATTATTTTTAAAATAAAGTAAAAAGAAAAAAAACTCATGGCTACTAACTACTAATGACTCCAGTAACATGCTAACCTCTTAGTGACAGTTGTCTCACATGTATCATTAGTCATCACTAGTCCTTGGTTCAAGAGCTTTATAAAGCATGGCTCATAAGATCACTTTCACATCCAAACTCAACAAATAAGTACAAGCTAAACTTAAACCATCAAAACTAACTAGAGCAAGTATGGAATAAAGTAATGGTAACTTGTTAGAGAGTTAGTTGTTAGAGTGTTATAATCCATCATCATGAGCCATCAATGGCTCTTGCAAGAGTAAGGACAAGTAGAGGCTATAAGATTCATGTAGATTATCAAGTAAGGAGTTAGCAAGTTAGTGGTTAGTAGTTAGTTGTCATGAGAGAAAATTAGCTAAACATATAAAAGAACTTAGAGAGAAGGAAACAAATAGAGATAAAGAGAGAACCTTTCATAGAGTGTCATCCTCCATTACAAGCACTCTTACTTTCATCCTATGTACTACTCTATTCCCTATTACATGATCTACAAGAAATGAAAAATACAAAAGAGAAAGAAGAAGAAGAACTAACCAAAACTAGAGAAAGGAAACAACCCTAAAAACTCTTCTCCCTTATATTCAGAAAACCCTGGGGTATTTATAGGCTAAGGGGGCACCAGGGGGTGTCACGGGGCCGTGCGTCAAATCTTGACGCACGGCTCCATAAAGGAGCCGTGGAAACGCGGCCATCTTACGGCCGCGCGCAAGGCACCGCCAGTCACATCTTCCTGGTTTGTTCCCCTGTCGGTATGTATTGCTGGTTTCTAGATATAGGCACCTGATTTTGACAGAACTACCTTCCAAAATCAATGACTATATGTGTAGGCTTTAAATCATCAAATAAATAAAATTTTTAGGCTTCTTCTTCATTTCATGCCATGGACCTAGAAACATACAAGAGAGGTGTAATTAACAGAATTTAATATTGAATAAATGTGAAGATATAATATGAAATATGCATATTTAGAGACTAATCACCTCTTTATTAAGATCAAAGGGAATGAGGGTTTTAGGCATATCGGATTCCATCACGAAAAAGATGCCGAAGGTTGCACGATCTCGAGGACGACGGAGTTGAGGGAGAGGATTCTTCTCTCTAACCACCAAGTTCTCTTCTTGATCCTTAAAGGAGATGAGAGGCCTCTAAGAGAAAGATTACGTCATTGTGGTGGAGAGAGAACCCTATTTATGATATATATATATATATAGCATTAAGGAATCCTAATTCAACTCATCATAAATTTAGCCCCTTGATTGATAACACGAGTTCCACACGTGTAGATGAGTCCCTCATTTTAATTTAAATACACTCAGGCTAAGCGTAATTGAAAAAGTGTCTAGTCCCAAACCATTTAGGTTTGATAAATTCTTTATTAGGTCAAATAATATAGGTTAAGTGAGCGGGTACAAATATCCAATTGACTTGATTAGGCTCATATTAAATTAAACTTTAAAACATAATAAGTCTAACAATCTCCCAGCTGGGCCAAATAAGTCGTACTGAATAGATGTTATGCATAACTTTATGACGTCAAAACTTTAACCGCCAATAAATCACGTTTCAAAACAATCTGGTTTATTAAGTGTTCCGCCACTGAACATGGCAGTCGTTACCTTTTATATAATCGAGGTAGGACCTTTCACATCACAAGTTTCTGACATAGATCAAATATGGACGTGTGTGGCATGACAATGCCCTCTGATCAAATAAGGTACAATTCCAACTGGTTTCCACTTTATGACTCCAACGAGTCTAACTTTATGACTCCAACGAGTCCAACTGCTAACAAATTCAAATGTACAAATAAAAAATCAAAAGAAATTTAAAGAAAGTAATTATCACTTTATTATCGAAATCAACAAATATACATAAACTGCTCTTAGAAATAATATCTGTTGCATGAAATTATTCACTCCCACTAAATCAGGATATCATCATAACTAGCCATCCTCATATGAGCAATATACTCGAAGAAGACTTTAGGTGGAAGTGTTTTAATGAGTGAATCTGTAATGTCAAGAATAGTGCTAACATTATCAGCAGTCACAATATGATTCTGAACTTTATCATTGATGACAAGAAACTTGATGTCGATATGCTTTGACTTTGCGGAACTTTTGTTACTATTGCAGTAGAGTTTTATGGCTCTTATTGTCACGGTGTAGCTATAATAGCCTCTTGACTAAATTCACCATCTTCCTACAATCAAGAAAATATAACTAAGGTGGACTTCCTATTATTGATACATCTAGCATAATCTGAATCCGTGTATCCGATCAGCTGCAATTGATCAGATTTCATGTAGCCTTCTGTAGATATCACTTTACCTTCTTGGTAGTTTTTCAGTGATTAATTTCAGGATGATCAAGTATCTGTCAAGTTCCTCAATGGTATATGTTATGTATGGACGAGTAAAAACTTGAGTATACATTAGACTTCTAACCGCCAGTGTATATGGAATGTCTTTAATTTGCTCTTTCTATAAGTCGTTCTTAGGACATTGGAGTAGACTCAACTTATCTCTCTTAAAGCAATTTTTCATGCCACATCTATCCAGCACCTTATCGATATAGGCCTTTTGTGATAAACCTAATACTCCACGTGTCCTGTTACATTGAATCTGGATGCGTATCTCAAAAGAAGCTTCTCTAAGATCTTTCATCTCAAAGTTCTTTGAGAGAAAACTTTTGATCTCAAATAAAAGAACCATATCGTTACTTGCTAGTAAAATGTCATCCACATATAGCATTAGAAATATAAGTCTACTCTCTTTAAATTTATGGTAAATGCATTGATCATTTACAATCTCCTTAAAATCAAAATCGGATATTACTTGATCAAATTTCAAATACCATTGACGGGATGCTTGCTTTAGACCATAAATGGATTTCTTTATTTGCAAACCAAATATTATGAAACTTTCACTTTAAAACTTTCTAGTTGCATTATACAAATTTCTTCCTCATTGCTACCATTAAGGAAGACAATCTTAACATCCATTTGGTGTAACTCCAAGTCAAAATGAGCCACCAGTGCCATGATAATTCTAAAAGAATTCTTCGTGAAAACTGTAGAGAAAGTCTCCTTATAGTCAATGCCTACTCTTTGAGTGAATCCTTTTGTAACAAGATGTGTTTTATACCTTTCGACATTGCCTTTCGAATGCCGCTTGTTTTTGAATACTCATTTACAACCAACTGGTTTCTTTCCTTTAGGAAACTCTACTAAATCCCAAACATCATTGTCTTTTATAGATTTTTACTTGTCTTCTTAGATTTTCTTTCATGGTATTTGACCACTTAGTGGAATGAATGCTGAGTTTAGCCTCATTCAAGGATGTGAGGTCATCCTCTAACCCTATGTCAAACTCATGCTCTTGAAGATAAACTATATAGTCATTTGCAACGGCTGATCTTCTCTCCCTAGTTAATCTCCTAGAAACTTGTGGTTAAGAATTTTCAGGGTCTACCTCATTGGCAGGATCTACTTCAGGATGAACTGTATCTGTACCTTATAAGGGTACACCTGTATTTTCATTCTAAAGTGGAACAACTACTTCATCATTTGGAATAATCGTCATAGATATAACAATATGCTCTTCCTCAAATATGAAATCCTTATATAGTTGACTCCCACTATTCTGAATATCCTCAAAAAAATAGCATTATTTGTCTTTATGTTCTTAGCGGAGGGACAGTAAAACTTAAAGCCTTTATACCTTTCAGAATACCCTACGAGTTAACAGCTAACTGTTCTTGAGTCCAGCTCCTTCTCATATGATATATATGGCCGCGCTTCTGCTGGACAACCCCAAACATGTAGATGCCTAATACTGAGAGATTTTCCACTCCATAACTCATATAGGGTTTTAGTTACTGTTTTGAGGAGGTAGACAATTGTCTTTAAGGCTTCACTCTATAATGATTCTAGTAGAGTAGTGTGAGCTATCATACTCTTAACCATGTCCTTAAGTGTGTGATTTCATCTCTCAGTAACACCATTCTGATGAGGTGTCCCTAGCATAGTGTACTAAGCGACAATACTACACTCTTTTAGAATGACAAATAGTCCTAGACATCTATCTGATCTGTCATATCTGCCACAGTACTCACCATCACGATCATCAGATCTAACGACTTTAATCTTTCTATTTAGTTGATTTCAACTTCAGCTTTATTGATTTTAAACATGTCCAATTATTAGTATTTCTCATGTTACAAGTATAGATACCCATAACGAGAGTAATCGTCTATAAAAGTGATGAAATATTTGTGACGATTCCAAGAAGATGTAGGAAATGGATCACAAATGTCTATATACACAAATCTAAGATACCTAAACTCAGTCTATCACCAAACTTTTTAATATTTCTTTAATTAATATTCACTTAGTGCTTAGACTATTCATATATAAAGATTCAGGACATGCAGCATAAAGTTTCAATTATATAGCCATCAATTAGAATTCTAATACTAGCAACTTTAAATTTAGAAAGTAGACTAAGTAGTTCATTACCAAGAGTGACAGTAAAAATAGATCTGTCTAATAATGAAATAGAAATACGATTCTGCCTAAAAGAACGATACATATAAAGCCTCATCCAAATCTGAAACAAAAAATCAGAATCTAATCTAAGCCTACAAACTCAACAACTTCAACTGCAACTTTATTTTCATCACCCATGTATATGTATCGCTCAGCTGGGCTGGGCTTCCTTTTAGTTTGAAAGTTTCACATTGGATCGCTTATGTGAATCATCTATCCACCATGTATGAAGTGACACAAAAGTTAAATTAATTTCAGAACAAATATAAATATGAGATATACCTGCTAAATAGCCATTTACGATTCTTTATGAAATCCTGTTTGAAGTGGCTTACTTTCTTGCGGAAGAAGTATGCAATTACCTTAGGTTTCTTATCTCGCACCTTTGCTACTTAGGATCGGCTACTGTAGTGGTGTTTATTTTCTCCTTTTAGTTTCACTTTTCCTTTTTCTTATTAAAAGTATTACCTTAGATGCTAAGTGAGCATTTTCAGTCTTTTCTTATTTCAATCTCTTTTCTTTTCTTGAACACAGTGACTAATGAGCTCAGCGAGACTCCACTTTTCTCTTTGATTATTATAATTAATCTTAAAAGGGTTATACTGTGGAGGAAGAGAAATTAAAATGAAGTGCACTAGGATCTCTTCAGAGAGTTCCAATTTCAGTGTCTTTAGTTTTTTAAAATAAGTTGGACATTTCCATAATGTATTCCCTTATATTTCCTTTATCATTGTAGCACATATTTACTAGCTTGCTAAGATGCGTGCTAGCCTCAACTTTATCCGATTTAGTAAACTGGTCGGCTACTTCAGTTAGAAACTCTTAGCACTGACTTTATCAGGCATAGAATCCCTAATAGTTATACAAATAGTGCGCTTTGTGACCATTAAACACATCCTATAAAACCTCTCCCACTTATCAGAATTGGTCTTTTCTTTACTAAACTTTTATTAGTGATAGTAGATGTCCATCAGTCCTTAAGTGTGTAATTTAGGTCCATGAATTCAAGAACGATCTTTTATGTGGTCTTACCACTTCTTAAAATTTGTCCCTTTGAATTTAGACTACATTAGTATACAATTTCTCATCAATTTAATATAAAAATTGTATTTGACAAAATTCTACTGTAATATCTATAAAAAAATAAACTTCAGAAAATGTAACCAGTTTAATTGATAGAGCTGTCGGCCAAACTTCCAGAACAAGTTGTGTCTCTATATGCCAACATTGTACTAGCCCAATATAGATACCCTAATGTCTAGGTCCCATGTAATAGAACAGCCTTCTTTGGGCAGACTGTCCCTTTATAGGATTAATCCTAAAGTTTAAGTTATTTATATTGACCATATAATATATGTAATGACTAGCCATAATGACAACCTTCCTTTGGACCGATTGTCACACGCATGAGCCACACAAATTTATGCATATGGATTCTTGTTCCGCCATTGGACTACTTGATGAGGGTAATGCAATATGGGTTTATAGTGTGACATCCTTCTTTTGGGCTATTACCATACACCAATGTTCTCCCATTTGCATTATCCACATCAAGTATTCGACGCCGTACATAATTCGGCCAAACAATAGTCTTCCTTTGAGCCGATTATTGTCCGCATGAACTACATATGCAATTAAATAAGCTCTTTTATAAATTCTTTGACTTGAACATGTATATATCTTTATCTGTGTGTTATCCATTGTAGTAAACATCAATATCCATCACGTTAGAACAATAAAAGCAATATAATAAATATTGATGAAGCGGAAGCATATAAGGATACATATAATCACGGTAAACATACACTTCAATGCCTTTTTTATGTTAACTATCTACTGTTTTGTCATGTCTAGTGCCTGTAATACTATAGTGCTCGTAAAGAGCTTCAAAACGCCTATTTACATGTCTAAAACAAAGGTCGGATGAACCTGTAACGATTAATTGAAGTTTTTTTAGGCAAAATGGTTCTGCAATGCTAATCGGGTCTGGATCAGACCCGACTCGCAATGGTTAACTTATGAGTTTTCTTAATGGGTCGGGTTCAATAAACTGATTAAAACCCGATTAGCTTATATGAAACTGATTGGGATTAGGTCTCCTTATTTGATTAGAATTCTACCCCAAACAAATCCCTTAATAGAAAAAATTCTATCCAACTCTAAAGCCCAAATCAATCTCAACAATCACAATTAAAATTTAATGTGAAATTAACTAGGAGTAGGTTTTTTTATTAGATTAAAATAAATTTTATCTCTAAAATTTTTAATTCTAATTAATCTCATAATATTACTTGATTAGGAAGCCCAAAAATAATTAACCTCTTTGTTTTTAGTTGTATTTTGCTACGGACCACCGCCGACCCATGGTGGCCAGGGGTTCGGTTCCTGTGTGTGAGCCACACACACATACAATAAGAGGGACAATCACGCGTTGACACGTGTATTGATTCTCTTATAATATATTATGTGTGTGGGCCTCACACACATATTATAAGAGATTATAAGAGTTCCAATTCACGTGTCAACGCGTGATTGACCCTCTTATTGTATGTGTGTGGCTTACACACATGAACCAAATCCTGGTGGCCAGTGGGGCGTGCGCGGCAACAGGACCAGGCCGGGCCCGCCTGCATGCACCCACATGCGGCGCATGCATGCACGCTGCATGCATGTCTGCGCATGCATGCATCTCTGCACTGTGCATGCATCTCTGCGCATGCATGCAGAGAGGCATGCAGTGCACGCATGCATCTGCATGCAGAGATGCATGCGTGCATTTCTTGCAGCGAATGCATGCATGCAGAGATGCATGCGTGCGCTGCATGAAACCCTCTTTTTTTTTTTTTTTTTTTTTAACTTCTATTAGTTTAACAAACAAAATTAAAAAATAATAACACACAGAAAATTTCGAAAAAATATATGCATAATTTGATTTAATCATCTCAATTTAATTCAATTATTTGAGATACAAAAAATAAATCTTTATTGAATTAAATAAAGGGATCGACTGTAATTTTAATAGATCGAGATCAAAAAAATTTCTGTAGATCCCGCTGATCTAATAAAGAGGTGGATCTGATACAAATTGTTAGATCTAATAATTATTCCAAATAAAATCTTATGCATGGGATAGCCTCTTTATCAAGATCAAAGGGAAAGAAGGTTTTAGATATATCCGATTCCATCACAAAAGGATGTCAAAAGTTGCACGATCTCGAGAACAACGGAGTTGAGGGAGAGGATTCTTCTCTCCAGCTACCGAGTTCTATTCTTGATCCTTAAAGGAGATGAAAGGCCTCGAAGAGAGGTCATTGTGGTAGAGAAGGAACCCTACCCATGATATATCAAGGAAAATTAATTCAACTCATCATAGATCTAGACCCTTAATTGATAACACGAGTTTCACACGTGTAGATGAGTCTCACATTTTAATTTAAATACACTTATGGTTAAGTGTAATTAAAAACTTGTCTAGACCCAAAATATTTAGGCTTGATCAATTTTTATTGGGTCAAATAACATAGGTTAAGTGAGTGTGTGCAAATATCTAGTCTCAACTTAAATTAGACTTTAAAATATAATAAGTCTAACACTTTATAGATCTTAAAGTTGCAGAATCGGGATTTCAAAAAAATTTAAATATTTATTGTTTGATTTGAAAATTTATCAAGTCATGTAGGGGTCATGTGCCCCCTCTCCTCCTCTTTCTGTTTGGTTAGGGGTGGGAGTGAGAAAGTAGTAATAATTCCCTTTAGAACTTGAGAATGGTTAACAAGTTTTTAGAGTTTGGATGTTGTTGGGAAGTGTGTTTTGAAAAATATTATGTCTTTTTATGGTATTTGGATAGTAATGTGGAAGTGGAAAAGTTCACCACAAAGTTGACCGCAAAATAATATTAAAATAAAAATTAATTATGAAAAAATTGGATTGTAATTAGAATGCAAGTGAGATTTACACAAAATTAACTATTTTGAGGTACAACCTATTACAAATGAGATTTACATGACCACAAAAGTAACTGTAGCACTTTGGAAGTGAGAAAATGATTATGTAAAAGAGATGTATAAAAAGAAAAAAAATGGTTTTCTTATTTTCTTTTCCGATATTTGGATGGACAATGAAAGTGAAAATGAGGCTTCTCACTTCCTCAAGCCTCACTTCCTCACTTCTCTATGCTTCCAACCAACCCCAAAGTTTAACATGATTTAGCTAAAAAAAGTTTAACACTGTTACCTCCAGAGATAAAATGTAAATTCTGAAATTAAGGACGGTAAACTGTAAAACATATACAAAATACTTTTCTTTTAGTTTACTCAAAAAGGGAATATAAAAGGGTATATACCCTTGTTTTGGGGCTTCGGCCGTGAGACACTAATACAAGACTTCTGGAAACCCTAACATTAATCAAGCCATGCTTAACGAAAACAGGGAGGGTTGACCCTGCAATTGGGTAGCTAAGTACAAATTAATGAAGACAACACCCAAACAATCAGGCAACAAGGTCACAAGAATTTGTTTGTGTGACAAATATTTCAGTCCAAATGCTTTCCAACAAGCCACTTTGTGCCTGTCATTTTAATACCACACAAACTTTTGTAGTTTGTTTCATGAATTGTAACGTTCGAATTGTAAACGAAGAAAAAATTGAAATGAAGGGCCCTGTCTAATGAAGAAACGCCGATCTTCTAGAATGATAGGGTCTCCATCATATTAATATAATAATGCTTGCCAATTGACTCCTTGGATTCATCGTTCCAAGAACCTCGCCGAACACAGAAGGACAAAGACCAGATTCATTTCATTGCACGTCTCTTCTCTCTTTAATCCATGTATTTATACACTCTCTTGTGATGGATTGATTCACAAAACCTCAAATCAAATCCCAAGTTGACCAGGCATGAATGGCCATCAACCAAAGCCTCACTTTGTCCTGGTCCCTTTCATGGCCCAAGGCCACACCATCCCCATGGTCGACGCCGCCCGCCTCCTCGCCGAACGCGGGGCCCACGTCAGCTTCATCACCACCCCGGCCAACGCCGCCCGTATCAAGCCCGTCATCGACCGCACCCGGGCCTCCGGCCTCCCCGTCCGATTCGAGGCCCTCGACTTCCCCTGCGCCGCCGCCGGCCTCCCTGAGGGCTGCGAGAACATCGACCTCATCACCAATCAACACCACTACACGCCTTTCTTCGAAGCCCTGCCGCTGCTGGGCGACCCTTTACGAGCCTACCTACGCGATCTGACGCCTCCGGCGACCTGCATTGTCTCCGACAACATTCACTGGTGGACCGCGGAGCTCGCCCGCGAGCTCGACATCCCTCGGATTGTCTTCCACGGGCCGTCCTGCTTCTACCTGCTCTGCTGCCACAACATCCGCAAGCACCGGGTGTACGAAGGAGTGCTCGACGAGTCTGAGCCTGTCATCATCCCAGAACTGCCTGACACCATCGAGATCACGAAGGCGCAGGAGCCTGGGGGCTGGTTTGAGTCCCCAGGGTGGGAAAAGATCCGTCAACTAGTGCTGGATGCCGAGACAACAGCTGATGGTGTTATAGTAAACACTTTCCGAGAACTGGAACCCGAGTACATCGAGCGCTACCAGAAGGAACTCAACAAGCCGGTGTTGCCCATAGGGCCGGTGTCCTTGTACAAGGAGGATGCGGTGAACAAGGCGTCAAGGGGCGATAAGGCCACGGTCAGCGAGCAGAAGATCTTGAGTTGGCTCGATCTGAAGGACCAGGGCTCGGTGCTGTTTGTCAGTTTTGGGAGCCTGGCTCAGAAATCCCCGGCCCAGCTCATCGAGTTGGGCCGGGGCTGGAAGCGTCGGGTCGGCCGTTCGTCTGGGTGATCAAGGAGGTCGAGAAGTGCAAGGAGGTGGAGGAGTGGGTGCTCGGTGTTGAAAGGGGGCTAGTGATCATGGGGTGGGCGCCGCAGGTGGTGATCCTTTCGCACCCGGCAATTGGAGGGTTCATGACACACTGCGGGTGGAACTCGATATTGGAGGCCGTGGTGGCCGGAGTGCCGATGATAACGTGGCCGCATTTCGCAGATCAGTTCCTTAACGAGAGGTTGGTGGTGGATGTGCTGGGGATTGGGGTTGGGATAGGGGTGAAGGCGCCGTGTTTTCCGAAGGGGGCGGCGGACGAGGTGGTGGTGAGGAAGGAGGCGGTGGAGGAGGTGGTGTTGAGACTGATGGAGGGAGGCGGGGAAGGGGAGGAGCGGAGGAAGAGGGCGAGGGAGTTCGCGAAGGCGGCGCATGAGGCTATGGAAGAAGGAGGATCGTCTTACGAAGATTTGAGTTTCTTGATCAAGTATGTAAAGAAATTGGCGAAGTAATATGCGCTTCTTGGGGTGAATCTAGTAAGCAAGTCACAAGTGTGACCAACTGGGGGTTTATTAGGAGAGAGATTCAAAGCTTTGAGATTAAAATATATTCGAGAAATATGTATCTCATATGTTATTTAAAAGACTTTTTCATATGGTGTTGTATGTTAGTCTACGGACTAATATGCTATAATTTAAAATTTTAAATGGAGAATGGATCTTATTTAACTTTTTTTTCTTCTTACTTGTTTGTAAAAACAAAGGGTACAGTATTCTTTTATAGGTTTCAAAGGAAAAAACTTTTAAAAATACCAACCACCCATTTTAAGGTCATAAACAGATGACAATAGTGCATATTGTTGGCCCAAAGGCCTTCCAACCTAGTTTTGATGATGATTAACTCATGTAGTTATGTTTACTAATAATCTTGTGATTTTAGTTACAGATCATTAATCAAGATATTAGTTGGTGATTAGCTTCAACAAAGGTGTTTAGAAGCTTTTCATAGTGATTCCAGGGCTCAAGCTTCAAGATCATACATTGCCTAGCCCATGGATGGAGTTTTGGAGCAAGTCAACTTGAAGATGAAGATCATCAAGAAGACTTAGGTATCCATAGTTTAGATAGTGTGTTTTAGATCCATTTGTAAAGCTTAGTATAGTTGATATGCTCAAGTGCACATACACACACGTTTCATGATTTGGATTTTGGTTTTCATGGATAGTAGATCAAAACAAGTTTACTTTATTCCTATGTATATTAGATATGTTCTAGATATACATACATGCTTTAAAGTTGCTAGACAAACTTATTTTGACTATCCCTATTCATGTGTTGAAAAATCAAGTTTGATAAAAATACAAGTTTTGATTTTTGGTAAAAATGATAAGACACAAAAATAGTTCATATTGATTGATATTTGAGCTAAACTTTTTACCACATGTTTATATATCAATGCAAAATGATAAAACTATTTTTGGTGATTTTTTTTGGAAGTGTTAAAAGATTTTTAGAAAATATTTTAACATGTTTTTCTGACTCAGATTGTTGTTCCAGGCTTCAACCAAGTCGACTTGGTCCTCTGACTAGTCGACTTGAGGTGAAGTCGGTCGACCGGGACGGTCGACCGACGTGCACAGATTGTGCACGTTTGGAGTCACTGAGGCGGTCGACCGGGCCGGTTGACCGGGATGAGAGCAGTGCTCTCTGTTTGTTTGGGTCGACCGGGCCGGTCGACCGCAGTTGCCCAACGGTCACATTTCCGACCGTTGGCGGTCGACCGGGCCGGTCGACCGCTGCCTGTCAGAGCTGCCAGCTCAGCTCTAACGGCTAGTTTCTGGTTTGGCCTATATAAACCCCAACTCTTTGGGATTTTGGCCAAGATTTTTAAGAGAAAAAATTCCAGTTTTCTGAAGTGTTTAAAAGAGTTTTAAAAAGAGTTTTTGGGATTTAAACTTCTCATCTTTATTGTTTTGGGTTTTTGGAAAATCAAAGAAAACTAGGTTTTGGGATTTTGATTTGATCTTGCATTTTCTATCTTTTACAAGAGACTTCCCAATTAGTTTTTCTTTGTTGCTTGTTTTCAAAAACACCTAGTTTTTCACACTTGAGCTATCATACTATCCTAATCTATTTAGGATCTTATTTTTGTGGAAAAGAAAAGAGAGATTGAGTTTTGTGGTCTTTGGAACCACTTGTTGTAAACACCCTTATTCTTTGTGTATCCCTCTTAGGTAGAGGTGATCGGGTGATTGGTTTGCTCCCTCTAGTGAGAGGTGGAGATTGGTGTTTGTAAACCCTCTTCGGTAGAGGTGTTGGTTGGTTGTTGTATTGGCTACGGGCCTACCCCTCGGTTGTGAGGTGGTTGTTTGAGAGAGGAGTTTGGTACTCCTAGAGTTGTAACAAATCCTCTTCGGTAGAGGTTCCCTCGGTGGGAGATAGTGGATTGGAAATCCTACACGGTGGTGTAGGCGGGGATGTAGAGCAAGGTGCTCGAACCTCGAAACATATCTTGGTGTTTGCGTTTCGATCCATTGTCTCTCTAAACTCTCTCTCTTTACATTTATGCAAAGCACCATTCTTATTGCCATATCATTCATATCATATATTGCTTGCATTTGTGCCTTGCATAATTCATATTGCTATATCATTTATATGCTTGGTTGTTTGTGTGTGCCTCACTTGTACCTAATCAACAAGAGCTTCACATAGCACCTCAACCTATTCAAGGGGAATCAAGAGGAGTTAGTCCAGAGCCCTTCACGGGGAATTCGGCTACACTTGTTGATTGTATTAAGTGTGTTGCAAGATTTGCATTAGCTTTCGCATTTAGCGCACTTAGTTTTGCATTTAGTTCTAGATTAACATTTACACCTATTCACCCCCCCTCTAGGTGTTTTTCACATATATGACTCTTTAATTTCTCCAATTCATGGTGACTTTTGATTTCTCCAAATTGATAATGACTCTTCATTCCTTTTAATTGATGATGATGACTCTTCATTTTTTTCAATTGATGATGACTCTTCATTTCTCTTAATTGATGATGATGACCCTTCTTTTCTTCCAATTGATGATGACTCTTCATTTCTCCTAATTGATGATGATGGCTCTTCATTTCTTCACCTTATGGTGTCTCTTCTACTTCCAAAATTAATGTCACAAAAGACATTTTTATTTGATATTCTAACACGCCCCCTCAAATCAAAATATTTTCATACCAAGCATTTCTTTTAGCCTTCTGAAAGGTTCAATAGGCAATGGCTTGGTGAAAATATCTGCTACTTGATCCATGGTATGACAATATTTCAGCTCCACGGTTTTCTGCTTTACATGACCTCTGAGAAAATGAAACCGTGTATCTATATGTTTGCTCCTCCCTTGATGTACTGGGTTCTTTGCAAATTGGATGGTTGATTTGTTGTCCACAGATATTACAGTCACTTCTTCTTATGAATGATCCAACTCCTTTAAAATGTTCCGCAACCAAATAGCTTCACACACAGTAGATGAAGCTGCCACATACTCTGCTTCGCATGAAGATAAGGTTACAACTCCTTACTTCTTTGAGGTCTATGAAAATGCAGTTGGCCCAAGATAGAAGACTTAACCAATGGTGATTTTTCTCTCATCTTGGTCACCTCCCCAGTCGCTATCTGAATAGCCTACTAACTCTGCAGTTTCGCCATAAGTATAAAATAGACCAAAGTTGAGTGTGCCTTTGATAAATCTTAAAAATCCTTTTTGCAGCTAACCAATGAGACTCCTTCGGTGTCTCCATATATCGACTCACAAATCCGACTCCATAAACAATATCGGGCCTTGTGATCGTTGAGTACCTTAGGCTACCAACTAGACTTTTGAAAAGAGTCGAGTCTACAAAATCTCTATTTCCATCTCTTGATAGCTTCATTCCTGTGGCTATTGGGGTGTTTACTGGGTTGCAGTTACTCATTTTGAATTTCTCCAAGATCTCCTTCATGTACTTCTTTTGAGATATAAATATCCCCATCTTGTTGTTGCTTCACTTCAATACCAAGAAAATAGGAGATCAATCCATTGTTTGTCATCTCAAATTCATTACGCATCGTCTCCTTGAATTCAGCAAGCATCTCAGCGCTACTTCCTGTGTATAACAAATCATCAACATAAAGACAAATTATTAGAAATTCGCCTTGATGGTCCTCTACATGTAGATGGCATGCTCATAAGGACATTTGGTGAAGCTGTTTTGATGAAGATAACCATTAATTTAGGCATTTCATGCCCGTGGTGCCTGCTTTAAGCCGTACAAGGCTTTATTTAGGCAATATACTTTGCCTTCTTGCCCTTTTATCAGAAAACCTTCTGGTTGTTGTACATACACCTGGTTGAGGAAAAGCTAGAGTTTTAGAATGATGTTATTTGAAAGTAAAAGGAATCTCTGGCTTTTCGCAATTTATCTGCGGTAGCAGTGGCTATGCGGGTCGATCCACAGGGAAGGATGCGATAGAAGCTTTTCGAAACGATTTTCTCTGAAGTTAGCTTGGAAAAAAGAGATATTGATTGTAAGAAATAAATTTAAATAGAAAGAATAAGTATAGCCAACTAATCATCTATCACAACCAAATACTAGTCTATCAAGAATAAATATCATGTTGAACCTATAATGATTAACCCTAGATTGTTGCTTCAAATCCAAGAAAGAAAAGTAAGAAAGTCATTAAACCCTATTGGCAGTACACTAGATAAAGCTAAGCATTGGTTTATCAAAGTTCCAAAGTATAGTTTAAGAAAATCAATCTTAACATTAAACCATCAAAGCATCCAAGTATAAATCAAGAATAATTATTAAATAGTATACCCTAGACCTACTTAACTCAATTCATGACTAGTCTTCAAGAATTATTTACTTACCCTAGGGTTTTTAACATGCATAGAGTTCAAACAACTTATCTTCATAGATCTACGTTTTTGTTTGTGGAGAGACTAGAAAGCTACTAAGGAATTAGTTACACATAATTATAGTGAAATTAAGCATGGCATTTAAAGATTGCATAAAATAGATGAAACTAAAATAAAAGAAACACAAATAAAAAAAGCAAAGATATTGAAAGAAAAAAAATATGACCTTTTATTAAGTCTGTCACCAACTCAGTACAAAGTCTTATCCTTTCTTCAACTCTTCTTCAAGTACAAAGAACTAAAAAATATACAAATAAATTTGAAAAGAAGAGGATCTAAAGAAACCCTAGACTTGAGCTTCTGAGAGCTACCCTTCCTCTGTTGCTCTGCAGGAGTATTTATAGGAGAAAACCAGAGGGATAAGAAGCGTATGAAGATAGGAGGAGTAAAATATTTCTGAATTTGAATTCTCCTCTTATCTCCAAACTTATTTTGACTTATCCGTAGAAATTCAATTCTGACCTGCAACTTGTTATCGGGTTGATCACTGAATATGGCTTATCAGACAGCTGAATTGGAAAGTGTGATCAAAATAAGAGTTATAGTCCTTCAAGTCTTCTTTCTGGAGCATCTTGAATCATCAAATTTGAGTTTAGGTAGAGAAAGTTATGATTGAAATAATAAAGAGTATCCAGTCTGAATCTGAATTAAATTCAGATTTTCTCTCCTTTATCTTCATCTTGTGGTGCAAGTTTCAAATAGAAGTCCATCTCTATCTTTAATTAGGATGATGATTCATCTTGTTCTATCTTTCTCCTCCTCTAGATTTTAGTAGCAATTAGGAGTCATACTTTATCCTTCCTCCTCCTCTAGATTTTAAATTAATAATTTAAAATCCAAGTTTAGATTAGGTTAGATAAGATAGAAGCTTCTAAATTACTAAAATAAATCATGCATGTGAGTTTGTGGGCTTTTTGGGCTTCATTTATTTATTCTTTAATTACTCAAGGCCTGCACAATACTAAACAATAAAACGTTATGTAGCAGTGCTTTATAAAAGAATAAGTAGGAAAATATGATGATAAATATGATGATAAATATGCAATTTTGACTACCTATTACACCCCCACACTTATCTTTTTGTTCGTCCTCGACTAAAAATAAGAAAAAGAAAAAGAAAAGAAAAACTAACATATCCAAACTCACTTTCGTAGGAATCACGGTTGCACTTAGCACGTGCAACAAGCCGTTAAACCTCTAGGTTACCCCTAGAGGACGAGTGTTGTCTCGTGAGGGTTTTCAGCGGATTACACCCACAAAATCCATAAAAGAAAAAGAAAATGTTAGTAATTAATTAATTTTTTACTTTGAAAAAGGAGAGAAATATTTGAAATATGTTTGAAGTAACTAAGCAATCTATAAGTTTTAGGAGTATCATTTTTATTCATTTAGTCTCTATACAATAATTCTTTATAAATTTTAGGTAAGGATTAAAATTGAATTTTTATAATAGTATATATAGTCTTTTTTTGTTACCCTAAGTCATAAACATCCTTATGAACGTGAATCTTTACTAGGGATTCTTTAACTTGGATTCCCATGCCTCTTTATTATATATATATATATATGTTATTTTTTTTAATATGTATAACTCATCTAATTTTCTTTTGTATAAGTATCAAGGCTTCTTGAGGCCCTCATACTTAACTAATTAACTATTAGATGTGTTAGTACATATATAGATAATATTTCTTGATTTTCTTAGGCTTTCTAATTCACCAATGCAGTGAACCTAAGGTCGATGGCTCTCAAACCGGTCGATTTTAGGGCACCGGGTGAGAAAACACCCCACGGACTTAAGGACTCGAGTGAACTAGGCCACAAAATCAAGGACTTTATTTATAAAATCACATTTAAGCGTGAATACTTATGCTTCTTGAGGCACATGTATCTAACTTAATTAGTGAACTCTATTATTTTTTTATATTATTTTTTTTATAAAGCACAAGAGTCTTTGTCTTAGAATCCTAGATGTGTAAGTGTATTAGGTATGCACATTTCATTAAGGTAAAAATCAAGACTAATTAATTATTCAATTTTTCCTCCTATACCTAAAAAATCTAACAATTTATTTTATTTTGACCAAACTTTTAGAAATCCTAATCATGATATTCCTAATTCTTAAGATTAAATTGGATTTCTTTCAAAAGATAAGTCAAAATATTGTCACCTTTTTCAAATATATATATATTTTTATTTTTGTTAAGTTAATATTAACCTAAAATTAGTGAGTTATGTTAACAGCAACCTACAGTTAGTCAATAATCTATGTTAAAATAAATATACTTTTTTATTTTTTTATTTTTTATTTTTATTATTTATTTATTTATTTTTTAAAAGTTAAGCGTTAGTACCCTCCCCCACACTTATCTCATGCATTGTCCCCAATGTATGAATGAAATGCATGAATGCATGAAGTAAAGCGTAAAAAGAGATAAATAATAATAATACTATACAAATATATGTACAACACATGCATTTTTCTCACCTAGATCTTTTTAGGATTCATCCCTCTAGCCGTTTCCCATCATTCCAATGGGTTCTCTTTTTAAGGCACAATGGGGAGACCAATCTTTTTGTTATTTTGTTGTTCATCCTCTCCAATTTGTTTCTCAATTTTCTCAATTTTCTCCTACTCTTCTTCCATCTTCCACTCTTCATAAATTCATCATCGTCATCAAAGAACACTTTTGGGGCATACACAACATGAATACCTAGAATTTTGAGCTCGTCCTCATATATCTCCTCAAATATTGAATTAATCATTTCTTTCGGAGGTGTGTAACTAACCAAAACATCCCTAATCGATTCATCCAAACAGTTAAGTTCATCTTCGACGAGATTTTTAAAGATTTTGTCAATTTGAGGTTCTTGAATTATGTTTTCAAACGGTTGATCATTAGTTGGTTCATTGAATGAGAAGATATTTAAATCAAGCTTCTCTCTTTCAAAGAGAACTCTAGACGTAACACACGTTTTCTCACCACTATGATCGCATTTATCTTTAAACAATATATCAAGAAATAGAGGCTCATCATCTTCACAAATATCCTCACAATATGATTTAACTTTCTCCTTGGGAGGTGTATGTGTTTCCCAATCATCTTGAAACACTTCATCCAAACACAAAGATTCATCATCACATTTATCTTCACTATACGACTCAAATTGTTCCCTGCGAGGTGAATATTCGGCCAAATGATCTCTAATCAGCTTGTCTCGAAATCGGCGATTGTCGTCTAATATGCATACTTCCTCATCGGACTTATCAACATTATTGAATTCATTTGCTTCATGAAGACGAATGTGATCTAGAATTGACATGGGTTTCTCACTTTGGACTTTTTTTCATTCTATCTCGATTGATGTGTTCCTGGATTGACATAGGTATTCTTGGTTTTGAATCAAGAAAAGGTTGTGTGGAAAATGAATCCTCCTCCTGCTCAACCGCAAACTCTTTAACCATCATCTCTAGGTGGGACCAGTGTGAAACATTATCATTTAGTATTTGGTGTGAAGTTTGTGTGTCATCTTTATGATTATAATTGAATTTTAATTGATGTGATGGATAAGGTACGCTCGTAGGTCCTTGAAATGAGTGAAACTGATTTGAATTTCGTCCTAACGAATGCCCTATCATGGGACACTGTTCCGAGGGATGAGATGGATCATGACAGTAATTGCACCAAATAGGTGGATAAGATGTAAAAGATGAGTGGGCGGGTTGAGTGTAGTTATGAAAGTTAGGAAAAAAGGTTGGTGGATGGAAGGTGGGTTTGGCCTATAGAATGGTTCATAAGTAAATGAGTGTGGATAGACCATGGGATATATATATATAAATTTTTTGTGGTTAGTGGTGAATTGTTTTAACCTAGGTGTACTAGATTTCTCGATCAACCTGACATGCGCAGTTAACAAATAAGTTCACCTAATCAATAAAAAAGAAAAAAAATCAAAAATCAAAAATCCTAATCTAGGGTAAGCCTGGACCTAGACGAATCCTAACTGTAGACTGTCTTTAGGAAGTATATTGCCGACCTTAACCACAAGTTAATCGGCCAGGTAGGTGGCAAGGTTGGCGAAGGTTATCCGTCAAAGACGATCCTTAATTAAGTAACCACCAACCTTCGGGCTTTCGGCCCTTAATCCCCTTCTTAGACACCGATTTAGCGAGAGTTAATTTCGAACAACTTCCTCCTTCAGCCAATCTCCTAATGAGTTCGAGTTAACTTAAGGCCAACGTCTAGTCAATTTTTATTTTAGGGTTAGGTTTGTGAGTGCAACGTAGATGATTTGTGGGTCAGGGAAGGGTAATGACGTCCCCACCTTATCTTATTTATGGGTTTTGCCCTTAAAGTGATTTAGTGCACGTATAAAGCAATAGACAAGTATTCACTCAAAAGCAGTAAATCAGCCAAGGGTGCTTCCTAGTCTATATGCAATGCGAACGTACATTGTCGCCAGCACTCTTCAACAGAAATTAAGGAAATTTAAATAGACACATGCATGCAAGAGTCTAAATTTTTTTAATTAGTCAACTAATAGGTTACTGTTAATTAATTAGCAGCATGCAGGGTGATCACAGAGAAATAATATCAAAGCAGTAAAGAGGACTTTGTAATTTGTAGCAACCTGCAAAAGATCAATTAGTAGTGATCTACTAATGCCGCGGAAACGCTGCAACCGCGATTGCGCGGCTATTTAGTAGGCTCTGTTACTCTGCCTTCTAGGGCAGAGGCACAGAGTAGCTGTATATCCTTAGCTGCAGCTAGTTTTCCTGTTATCAGATCCTGCAAACTTAAAAAAAATAATAAATAATTAGTTTTTTAGAGAATATAGTACTGTTCCCTCCCTGGAAACGGAGCCAAAATTTGATTGGGGAAAAGCTAGAGTTTTATAATGATGTTATCTGAAAGTAAAAGGAATCTCTGACTTTTCGTAATTTATCCGCGGTAGCAGTGGCTATGCGGGTCGATCCACAGGGAAGGACGCGATGGAAGCTTTTCGGAACGATTTTCTCCGAAGTTAGCTTGGAAAAAAGAGATATTGATTGTAAGAAATAAATTTAAATAGAAAGAATAAGCATAGCTAACTAATCATCTACCACAACCAAACACTAGCCTATCAAGAATAAATATCATGTTGAACCTATAAAGATTAACCCTAGATTGTTGCTTCAAATCCAAGAAAGAAAAGTAAGAAAGAGATTAAACCCTGTTGGCAGTACACTAGATAAAACTAAACATTAGTTTATCAAAATCCCAAAGTACAGTTTAAGAAAAGCAATCTTAACATTAAACCATCAAAGCATCCAAGTATAAACCAAGAATAATTATTAAATAGTATACCCTAAACCTATTTTAACTCAATTCATGACTAGTCTTCAAGAATTATTTACTTACCCTAGGGTTTTTAACATGCATAGAGTTCATTTAACTTATCTTCATAGATCTACGTTTTAATTAGTGGAGAGATTAGAAAGCTACTAAGGAATTAGTTACACATAATTATAGTGAAATTTAACATGATATTTAAAGATTGCATAAAATAGATGAAATTAAAATAAAAGAAACACAAATAAAAAAAAAAGCAAAGAGATTGAAAGAAAAAAAATATGACCTTTTATTAAGTCTGTCACCAACTCAGTACAAAGTATTCTCCTTTCTTCAACTCTTCTTCAAAGTACAAAGAACTAAAAAAATACAAATAAATTCGGAAAGAAGAGGATCTAAAGAAACCCTAGACTTAAGCTTCTGAGAGCTGCCCTTCCTCTGTTGCTCTGCAGGGGTATTTATAGGATAAACCAGAGGGATAAGAAGCGTATGAAGATAGGAGGAGCAAAATATTTCTGAATTTGAATTCTCCTCTTATCTCCAAACTTGTATTGACTTATCCGTAGGAATTCAATTCTGACCTGCAACTTGTTACCAGGTTGATCACTGAATATGTCTTATCAGACGGCTGAATTAGAAAGTGTGATCAATATAAGAGTTATAGTCCTTCAAGTCTTCTTTCTGGAGCATCTTGAATCATCAAATTTGAGTTTCGGTAGAGAAATGTATGATTGAAATATTAAAGAGTGTCTAGTCTGAATATGAATTAAATTCAGATTTTCTCTCCTTTATCTTCATCTTGTGGTGCAAGCAATCTAGTTCAAATAGAAGTCCATCTCTATCTTTAATTAGGATGATGATTCATCTTGTTCTATCGTTCTCCTCCTCTAGAATTTAGTAGCAATTAGGAGTCCTACTTTATCCTTCCTCCTCCTCCCCTAGATTTTAAATTAATAATTTAAAATTCAAGTTTAGATTAGGTTAGATAAGATAGAAGCTTCTAAATTACTAAAATAAATCATGCATGTGGGCTTGTGGGCTTTTTGGGCTTTTAGGCTTCAATTGAGCTTCATTTATTTATTTTTTAATTACTCAAGGCCTGCACAACACTAAACAATAAAACGTTACGTAGCAGTGCTTTATAAAAGAATAAGTAGAAAAATATGATGATAAATATGCAATTTTGACTACCTATTACACTCCCATACTTATCTTTTTGCTCGTCCTCGAGTAAAAATAAAAAAAAAGGAAAAGAATAGAAAAGCTAACCTATCCTAACTCACTTTCGTAGGAATCACGGTTGCACTTAGCACGTGCAACAAGCCGTTAAACCTCTTGGTTACCCCTAGAGGACGAGTGTTGTCTCGTGAGGGTTTTCAGCGGAATAAACCCACAAAATCCATAAAAGAAAAAGAAAATGTTAGTAATTAATTAATTTTTTATTTTGAAGAAGGAGAGAAATATTTGAAATATGTTTGAAGAAACTAAGCAATCTATAAGTTTGAGGACTATCATTTTTATTCATTCTTGGACTTAGTCCCTATACAATAATTCGTTATCAATATTAGGTAAGGATTAAAATTGAATTTTTATATATAGTATATATAGTCGTTTTTTGTTACCCTAAGTCATAAGCATGCTTGTGAACGTGAATCTTTACTAGGAATTTTTTAACTTAGATTCCGATGCCTCTTTATTATTTATATATATATATTATTTTTTTAATATTTATAACTCATCTAATTTTTTTTTGTATAAGTATCAAGGCTTCTTGAGGCCCTCATACTTAACTAATTAACTATTAGATGTCTTAATACATATATAGATAATATTTCTTAATTTTCTTAGGCTTTCTAATTCACCCATGCAGCGAGCCTAAAGTCGGTGGCTCCTAAACCGGTCGGTTTTAGGGCACCGGGTGAGAAAACACCTCACGGACTTAAGGACTCGAGTGAACTAGGCCACAAAACCAAGGACTTTATTTATAAAATCACCTTTAGGCGTGAATACTTATGCTTCTTGAGGCACATGTATCTAACTTAATTAGTGAACTCTATTATTTTTTTATTTTTATTTTTTTGTTAAGGCACAAGGGTCTTTATCTTAGAATCCTAGATGTGTAAGTGTATTAGGTATGCACATTTCATTAAGGTAAAAATCAAGACTAATTAATTATTCAATTTTTCCTCGTATACCTAAAAAAATCCAACAATTTATTTTATTTTGACCAAGCTTTTAGAAATCCTAATCATGATTTTCCTAATTCTTAAGATTAACTTGGATTTCTTTCAAAAGATAAGTCAAAATATTGTTACCTTTTTCCAATATATATATATATATATATATATATATATATATATATATATATATATATATATATTTATTTATTTATTTTTGTTAAGTTATTATTTACCTAAAGTTAGTGAGTTATGTTAACAACAACCTACAGTTAGTCAATAATCTATGTTAAAATAAATATACTTTTTTATTTTTTATTTTTCATTTTTATTATTTATTTATTTATTTATTTTTTAAAAGTTAAGCGTTAGTACCCTTCCCCACACTTATCTCATGCATTCTCCCCAATGTATGAATGAAATGCATGAATGCATGAAGTAAAGCGTAAAAAGAGATAAATTATAATAATACTATACAAATATATGTAAAACATATGCATCTCCCTCACCTAGATCTTTTTAGGATTCATCCCTCTAGCTCGTTTTCCATCATTCCAATGGGTTCTCTTTATAGGGCACAATGGGGAGACCAATCTTTTTGTTATTTTGTTGTTCATCCTCTCCAATTTGTTCCTCAATTTTCTCAATTTTCTCCTACTCTTCTTCCCTCTTCCACTCTTCATAAATTCATCATCGTCATCAAAGAACACTCTTGGGGTATACACAACATGAATACCTAGAATTTTACGCTCAACCTCATATATCTCCTCAAAAATTGAATTAATCATTTCTTTCGGAGGTGTGTAACTAACCAAAACACTTTTGGGGTATACACAACATGAATACCTAGAATTTTGAGCTCAACCTCATATATCTCCTAAAAAATTGAATTAATCATTTCTTTCGGAGGTGTGTAACTAACCAAAACATCCCTAATCGATTCATCCAAACAGTTAAGTTCATCTTCGACGAGATTTTTAAAGATTTTGTCAATTTGAGGTTCTTGAATTATGTTTTCAAACGATTGATCATTAGTTGGTTCATTGAATGAGAAGATACTTAAATCAAGCTTCTCTCTTTCAAAGAGAACTCTAGACGTAACACACGTTTTCTCACCACTATGATCGCATTTATCTTTAAATAATATATCAAGAAATAGAGGCTCGTCATCTTCACAAATATCCTCACAATATGATTTAACTTTCTCCTTGGGAGGTGTATGTGTATCCCAATCATCTTGAAACGATTTTCTCATGCAATTTATCAGCGGTAGTAGTGGCTATGCAGCTCGATCCACAGGGGAGGATGTGATGGAAGCTTTTCGGAACGATTTTCTCTGAAGTTAGCTTGGAAAAAAGAGATATTGATTGTAAGAAATAAATTTAAGTAGAAAGAATAAGCATAGCCAACTAATCATCTACCACAACCAAACACTAGCCTATCAAGAATAAATATCATGTTGAACCTATAAAGATTAACCCTAGATTGTTGCTTCAAATCCAAGAAAGAAAAGTAAGAAAGAGATTAAATCTTGTTGGCAGTACACTAGATAAAACTAAGCATTGGTTTATCAAAGTTCCAAAGTATAGTTTAAGAAAAGCAATCTTAACATTAAACCATCAAGGCATCCAAGTATAAACCAAGAATAATTATTAAATAGTATACCCTAAACCTATTTTAACTCAATTCATGACTAGTCTTCAAGAATTATTTACTTACCCTAGGGTTTTTAACATGCATAGAGTTCAATTAAATTATCTTCATAGATTTATGTTTTAGTTAGTGGAGAGATTAGAAAGCTACTAAGGAATTAGTTACACATAATTATAGTGGAATTTAGCATGGTATTTAAAGATTACATAAAATAGATGAAACTAAAATAAAATAAACACAAATAAAAAAAAAAGCAAAGAGATTGAAAGAAAAAAATATGACCTTTTATTAAGTCTGTCACCAACTCAGTACAAAGTCTTCTTCTTTCTTCAACTCTTCTTCAAAGTAAAAAGAATTTAAAAAAATACAAATAAATTCGAAAAGAAGAAGATCTAGAGAAACTCTAGACTTGAGCTTCTGAGAGCTACCCTTCCTCTGTTGCTCTGCAGGGGTATTTATAGGAGAAAATCAGAGGGATAAGAAGCGTATGAAGATAGGAGGAGCAAAATATTCCTGAATTTGAATTCTCCTCTTATCTCCAAACTTGTTTTGACTTATCCGTAGAAATTCAATTCTGACCTGCAACTTGTTATCAGTTTGATCGCTAAATATGGCTTATCAGATGGCTGAATTGGAAAGTGTAATCAACATAAGAGTTATAGTCCTTCAAGTCTTCTTTCTGGAGCATCTTGAATCATCAAATTTGAGTTTTGGTAGAGAAGGTATGATTGAAATACTAAAGAGTGTTCAGTCTGAATCTGAATTAAATTCGGATTTCCTCTCCTTTATCTTCATCTTGGGTGCAAGCAATCTAGTTCAAATAGAAGTCCATCTCTATCTTTAATTAGGATGATGATTCATCTTTTTCTATCTTTCTCCTCCTCTAAATTTGAGTAGCAATTAAGAGTCCTACTTTATCCTTCCTCCTCCTCACCTAGATTTTAAATTAATAATTTAAAATCTAAATTTAGATTAGGTTAGATAAGATAGAAGCTTCTAAATTACTAAAATAAATCATGCATGTGGGCTTGTGGGCTTTTTGGGCTTTTGGGCTTCAATTGGGCTTCATTTATTTATTCTTTAATTACTCAAGACCTGCACAACACTAAACAATAAAACGTTACGTAGCAGTGCTTCATAAAAGAATAAGTAGGGAAATATGATGATAAATATGATGATAAATATGCAATTTTGACTACCTATCACACCTCTTCTTCAAGAATACCATTGAGAAATGCTGACTTGACATCTAGATGATATATCTTCCACCTGTTATGAGCTGCAAGTAAAATTAATAGTCTCACCGTATCCAATCGAGCAACTGGTGCAAAGACTTCTTCATAGTCGATGCCGTATTTTTATTTGTAGCCTTTCACTACAAGCCTCGCCTTGCACCGATTCTGCTGTGCGTTTGATCTTGTACACCCATTTGACACCTATTGCCTTGTGATTTTGTGAAATTATTGTCAACTCCCATGTATCGTTCTTCTGGATGGCCTGCATCTCCTCCTTCAATGCTGATCGCCAACAATCTTCTTTCTTAACCTCTTGAAAAGTGACCGGCTCATGATCAGCATATAAACAGAAGAAATTAGTCTCTCCATCTTCTTCATCTGCTCATAAATCTCCCTGAGGCTTCTCATTTTGATGGGACCTCATTGCACGGAGGATTAGGTACTACTACCTTCCCCAAAAGATGGAGAACCTCTTGCAAGAGATGGTGTAGCATGTTGAGGAGATGGTGGTGTAGCTGGTGGTGGAACCTCATGTAGAGGCTCGTCAGGTTCATTCACCAAGGGTTGCTCTTTGACAATCTCTTCATTACTCCAACTCCATACTTCAGCTTCATTGAAGACAACGTCTCTACTAACCACTAGTTTCTTAGTTAGTGGATTGTAGAGCTTGTATGCCTTCGACTCCTCGTTATATCCGGTGAAAATGCATTTTTCACCATGATTGTCAAGCTTCTTCCTTTTAACTTCAGGTACTTAAGCATATGCAACACACCCAAAAATTTGTAGGTGTGCGACATTAGGCGTGTAGTCGCTCTATGCCTCTTGAGGAGTCTTACCCTTCACTTGCTTCGTCGGGCGCCGGTTGAGCAAGTAGGTTGAACATGCCACAGCTTCTGCCCAAAACTGTTTCGGCAACCCTTTTCTTTGAGCATGGTTCTTGTTATGTCGAGAATAGTGCGGTTCTTTCTTTATGCGATACCATTTTGCTGTGGTGTGTAGGCAGTAGTAAACTACTGCCTCTTATGCCTTGCTCCCTGCAATATTCTTGAAACATATTTGAGGTGTACTCACCACCTCGAAAAGATCAGAGAGTTATTAGCTTGTGGCCACTCTCTACTTCAACAAGAGCTTTAAAATTCTTGAAGGTAGTAAAGACAGCAGATTTTTCTTTAAGAATGTACACCCACAACTTTCTACTGAAATCATCAATGAAGGTAATAAAATATCTATTCCTCCTAAAGAGACGGGATCTAGTGGTTCGTAGATGTCAGTATGAACAAGTTGCAATGGTGCCACCGCTCTCCATGACTTTCCACTGGGAAAAGAAAGTCGTGCTTGCTTGCCAATTATGCAAACTTCACAAGTATGACTTGGTAGATCGATTGTTGGTAAACCTCGTATCATGCCCGCTGTAGATAGTAGCTTCAGGCCGCTGAAGTTTAGATGGCCGAAGCGAAGATGCCACCTCCATGACTCATTCTTCATGAGTCTTTGAAAGCACTTCTCAACTTTCATGTTTAGATGCAAGGGAAACATGCGGTTCCTTGTCATCTTAACACAAGGTATAAGACCTCTTTTTACATTTTTCAACCAAAGATGGTTGTTCTCCATATATACTTTCTATCCTTTTTCGAGGAATTGACCGATGCTGAGAATATTACTTTTCATGTTAGGAATATAATAAACATCAAAAATATACTCAGGCTTACCATCCTTTTGGTAGATTTTGATCTTTCCTCTGGCTTCAACGGGGAGTTTTGAAGAATCTACCAACCTCACACTTCCATGAACTTCTTCTGTCAGTTCCATGAAAAGTTCTTTCTTCCCGCACATGTGGTTGCTAGCACCCGAGTCAAGGTACTAAACATCATTCTGAACACTTGAATCATCATGAGCAAGAAGAAGAGTAGAGTTATTACCCACATCATTTATTGCTTCAACGAGATTGGTAAGATCTTCAATTCTGTGCCAGCAATCCGAGGTATAGTTCCAAATTTCTGACAGTTGTAGCATTGGACGTTCTTGTTGTTTCCACGTCCAGATGTAAATCTTCCCCGATTGCTTCGTCCTCGACCTCTGAAGCATTGGAACTCCACTAGATTTTGAGTGGTTCGTTATTGGGGACCACGTCTCCTACCTCTGCCACGACCATGACCTCTACTATGTGATCCTCGATCATTTAGAGTTAGCTTTGACTCTAATGCTTGTTTCAAAACTATAGAACCGATCTTCTTTTGTATGCGTTGCTCATGAACTTGGAGAGATCCTAAAAGCTCCTCTATTGAGATCTCCTCCAAATTCTTGGACTCCTCAATTGCCGCTGCAACGTGCTTGAACTTTGATGTGCGAGCAATTTCTCCGTCACTCGGATGTCCTCCATCTTCCCTCCATTTATCCTCATTTTATTCACAATTAGAAGTAATCGTGAATAATAATTGGAGATTTTTTCTTCATATTTCATTTGAGCGGCTTCAAGATCGCCCCTCAAAGTTTGGAGGCGAATTCGCTTCACCCGCTCGACTCCTTTGTGGATAGTAGCAATGATTTTTCATGCTTCCTTTCTCGTCATTGCTTCGGCAACTCACTCGAAGGTAGACTCGTCCAACCCTCGATAGAGTAGAAAATGAGCCTTGCTATCCTTCTTTCTTTGCTATTTAAGAGCCTTCTTCTCTTTGACGGTGTAGGCGGCTTCTACCTCCGGTGTGGGTTTCTTGAATCCATCAATGATTAGCTCTCACAACTCTTGAGAACCAAATAAAGCTTTCATCTGAAATGACCAACTCTCATAGTTATCTTTCAATAACTTAGGTACTTGTGGATTGATGAGATTGTTGGTGGAGGCCATGAGGAGAAGAGGAAATGAAAAGAAATTGAATTGGCTCTGATAACAATTGTTGTATACTAGTCTACGGACTAATATACTATAATCTAAAATTTTAAGTGGAGAATGGATCTTATTCAACTTTTCTTTCTTTCTTGCTTGCTTGAAAAAACAAAGAGGTATACTAGCTTTTTATAGGCTTCAAAGAAAAAAACTTATAAGAATACTAACCATCTATTTTAATGTCATAAACAAATGACAATAATGTATATATGACTCTTTAACTTCTCCAATTCATGGTGACTTTTGATTTCTCCAAATTGATGATGACTCTTCATTCCTTCTAATTGATGATGATGACTCTTCATTTCTTTCAATTGATGATGACTTCAATTTTCCTAATTGATGATGATGACTCTTCATTTCTTTCAATTGATGATGACTCTTCATTTCTCCTAATTGATGATGATGGCTCTTCATTTCTTCACCTTATGGTGTCTCTTCTACTTCCAAAATCAATGTCATAAAAGATATTTTTAGTTGATATTCCTGTTGGAACTTGCTTTTGATGATACATTTGTGAAGCCATATCATTTGGAGCTCTATCACAAGTCTAATCAAGAGTTCTACATGATCAAGACTTCCCAAAGAGAGTTGATAATGTTGTGTATTGTAATTGTTGATAGTATGTTAAAAGCCTTGAATACACATACACATCATTAGTTTATTAGTAGACTTGACCCTTCCTATTAGTAGACTTGACCACCTATTAGTAGACTTGACCCTTCCTATTAGCAGACTTGACCCTTGCTATTAGCAGACTTGACCCTTCCTATTAGCAGACTAATAGGGTTATTAGTCGACTTATAAAAAAGAATAGTCGACTAATACATGTTATAGTCGACTTATAATTCCTACTGGTCGACTAATTGTAGTTTCCAGAAACTTGAATATCTGTTTCAGTCTTATGTAGTCGACTTATACCCAGGACTAGTCGACTAACCCAGTCTAAATTGCCTACCCTAGTCGACTAACCCCCAACCCCTAGTCGACTTATATCAGTTTGTAACTGTTGTACAGTTATTGTATTCTGGTGTTTTATCTAACGTTTTAAAATTCAAATTTGTCCTAATAACTACCCTAACTGACCCTAACTGACTATAGATTTCAGTTATAAATAGGGTTGTTATCTTAGGGTTAACATACCAATTCAAATCTATAGTTTTCTGACCAAAAATCTTGCAAAAATTCTGGTTCTCTGAAAACTGTTCCCACTTTCTATTTCTTCATGATAGGTAGTAAAAAGTGCATATTTTCCAATACATTTACTATCACATTTTCATATTTATTCCTATAATTCTGCACATTTACTAATATTTTATTATTTATTGTGTGCAGGCCTTGAGAAATAAAAATAAAAGAATAAAGCCTTAAAAGAAGCCCAAAAGCCCATATTCAAGCCCAAGTGAAAAAGTTGCAAATTACCAAGTGTAAAAGTTACAATTACTAAAAGAAGAGGGAAGGGATAGACTTCTATTCAACCCTAAATGCTTGCAGGATGAGGATAAAGATAAAAGGAGAAGAGTGCAAAGATAAAAATTCAAAAAATTCGAATTCAGACTGTACACGTTTTAGTATTCAGATCATAACTTTTGCTACAGATATTCAAATCCAATGATTCAAGATGATCCAGAAAGAAGACTTGAAGACCTACAACTCTTATGTTGATCAAACTTTTCAATTAAGTCAGAAGATAAGCCAATTTCGGCGATCAACATGATAACAAGTTGCAGGACAGATTTGAACTTCTATGGATAAGTCAAAACAAGTTTGGAGATAAAAGAAGAATTCAAATTCAGAGATATTTTGCTCCTCTTATCTTCATACGCTTCTTATCCTCTGGTTTTCTCCTATAAATACCCCTGCATAGCAACAGAGGAAGGGCAGATCTCAGAAGGTCCAGCGAAGTACAGGGCCAAATCTAGGGTTTTAGGCTAGGTTGTAACTTAGTTTTTATTTTTCTTTTGTAATCTTTATTTTTTAAGAGGGGGAGGCGTATGTTGAGAGTGAAAAACACCTAGAGGGGGGGGTGAATAGGTGTAAGTGCTAATCTAATAAACTTAATGCAAACTAAGTGCGCTAAATGCGGAAGCTAATGCAAATGTTGCACAAACTTGATACAATACAACAAGTGTAGCCGAATTCCCCTTGCGAGGCTCTGGACTAACTCCTCTTGATTCCCCTTGAAATGGGTTGAGGTGCTATGTGAAGCTCTTGTTGGATGAGTACAAATTAGGCCCACACACACAAGCAATCCAAGCAATATGAAATATGTGCACACACAATCAAGCCAAGCATATAAGAACGAATTGCAATATAAAAGATGCAAGGCAACACAAGCAATGTATAAGATATGTATGCAATGAATGAATGATGCTTGCACAAAGTAAAGAGAGTAAGGGTTAGAGAGACAATGGATCAAACGCTAACACAAAGATTTGTTTCGAGGTTCGAGCACCTTGCTCTACATCCCCGCCTACACCACCGTGTAGGATTTCCCAATCCACTATAGGAGTACCAAACTCCTCTCTCAACCTTACAAAGCCACCGAGGCTATACAACCACAATCCACCTCTACCGAAGAGGGATACGGCCCGTAGCCAACTACAACAAACACCTCTACCTAAGAGGCTCACAAACCAATCACCCGATCACCTCTACCGAAGAGGGATACAACAAGAATAAGGGTGTACAACTTAGAGGTTTACAACAACAACCTCAAACACTCTCTTTTCTCTTTTTCCACAAAAATAAGATCCTAATAGTTTAGGATAGAAGATATGGCTCAAGTGTGGAAACTAAGTGTTTTTGGAAACAAGCAACAAAGAAAAACTACTTGGGAAATCTCTTGTATATGATAGAAATAAAAGATCAAATCAAAATCCCAAAACCTAGTTCTCTTTGATTTTCCAAAAACCCAAAACATTAAAGATTAGAAGTTTAAAGCTCAAAAACTACTTTTAAAACTCTTTTAAACACTTCAGAAAACTGGAATTTTTCCTCTAAAAATCTTGGCCAAAATCCCCAAAGAGATGGAGTTTATATAGGCCAAACAGAAAACTAGCCGTTAGAGCTGAGCTGGCAGCTCTGACAGGCGTCGGTCGACCGGTCCGGTCGACCGCCAACGGTCAAAAAAGTGACCGTTGGGCACTAGCGGTCGACCGGCCCGGTCGACCGAAACATCCTGAGAGTTGAACTCTCAACTCGGTCGACCGGTCCGGTCGACCGACTACAATGTGTAGCCAGCGTGCACGTCTGTGCACATCGGTCGACCGACCCGGTCGACCGGCCACTTGGTGCGGTCGACCGGTCCGGTCGACCGAACTGGCCTGGCAGGCACAGTGCAGATCAGCACAGATACGGGATTTGAAAATAGGTCTTTTCACTCAATAAAAATCCCATAAATTCACCGTAAATCTAAAAAATAGTTTTAATCACAATAAAAACTGTTTTTCTAAAAAATGTTTTTCTAAAACTTGTTTTATCATTTTATGTTAAAACATAAACATGTGATAAAAATTTCAAGACAATATATCAACATATCAATTCATTTTTGAGTCTTGCAAATTTTATCAAAAACAAAACCTTGTATTTTGTCAAACTTGATTTTTCCAAATACATGAATAGGGATATCAAAATAAGTTTGTTTACCAAGTTAAAGCATGTATGTATAAATAGAAAACATCTACTATACATATAACATATGTAAACTTGTTTTGATCTATTATTCATGAAAACCAAAAATCAAATCATGAAACATGTGTGTTTTGTGTTCACTTGAGCATATCAACTAAACTAAGCTTTACAAATGGATCTAAAACTCTATCTAAACTAGGATACCTAAGTCTTCTTGACGATCTTCATCTTCAAGTAGACTTGCTCCAAAATTCCGTGATTCTCCAAGTGCAAAGGTATGATCTTTAAGCTTTGGCACCGGAATCACCATGATAAGCTTCTAATCATCTTGTTGAAGCTAATCACCAACTAATATCCTGTTAATGATCTGAAACTTAGAAACACAAGAATATTAGTAAACATAACTACATGAGTGTTGATCATCATCAAAACTAGAGTGGAAGGCCATTGGGCCAACAATCTCCCCCTTTTTGATGATGACAAAACTCATGGAGTTATATATGCATGGATTAAAGATAAGCTTCAAGGAAGCTCCCCCTTAACTCATGCATAACAAATGAATAAATAAATATGCAATGAAAGCTTATGATTCTAAACAAGAGACATACATATTTTTCATATCTTATTGTTTATTTGCTTATGCATGAACTCAATATATGCAAAAACATAAAGAAGCATATATAAACTCTAGATACCAATTACAACAATTACAAAGCAAGCTTTGGATATCAATTAAACTTAATAAATAATTAAACTTAATATTCTTGATATTAAAACATAATATATGCATATAAAACATAAGTATGCATATAAAACTCAAATACTTCTCCCCCTTTTTGTCAATCATCAACAAAGGGGTAAACAATCAAAACCATAGATAAAATGAGGGGTAAAAATCTTTCTCCCCCTTTTTGTCAATCAAAACAATGCAAACAATGTTCTCCCCCTTTTTGTCTAAAACAAAAAACAAAATCAACAAGGGGTGACTACAAACATGATATCAATTAAAAATATGTCAATGAAGCATCTTGATACCAATAAACAAGAATCAATATATGTTATATGCTATATACATTCATGAAGAGGAAGACGCTAAGTTAGCTTCCCTACACATATGCATTACATGAAGAAGGGATGACAAGCCCTAACTCACATAACACATATTATGTAATGCATAAGAGGAGATGTGAAGCTCCCCCTACACACGTATATCATATAAAGAAGAGTTGTCAAGCTCCTCAATTTATAATATACTCAACATGAATCTATATGTAAGAGAGATGTTAAGCTCTCCTTGCATATAGGAAATACAAATCAAAACTTTGAATATTTTCTTTAAATAAAATTTTGAAAATACCAATTGTAATTAAACATAACAAATTACCAATTGTAAAACAACATAATAAATTTTGAATGTCTAAACACAAATTTTGATACCAATTGTAAGAATATATTTCATTTTGAAAAACATATAAACAAATTTGATGTTGATATCATATGTTCAAAATAACAACTTTTGATCATAAAGAGTGGGAGTACAAATACCAATTGAAATACAAAATCAAATTTTCTCCCCCTTTATGAAAAACAAACTAAAGACATGCATAGTCTTGATAACAATTTAAAAGTAATCAATTTAAACAAAATTGAAACTCAAGCACTAGCATAAACACAAACATATATATGTATGAAAGATAGATACCAATAGAAATTGATATACTTGGAATTTAAAGCATACATACATACAAAACATATATGAGTATACAAGAAGATCAAAATGATACCAATTGAAAGAGTTCAATGATACCAATTGACATAACAATAAGTTCAAGTGTATACATCATATTATCTACCACCCAATCATAATTCAAGTTTTAAAGATTTTCAATTTAGGGCATACATGAACATGATCTCCCATCCTACCGCCCTTTGATGGTAGGGGTTTTCAAAAATAGATTTGAAAATATAGCTTAGTTTGAAAATCACTACCAAATTGAAGAACATCGCAACTAGTTAAATGGAAAGCTTATTAACTAGTACGAAATCCTTCAAGCAAGGAATAAAACAAAATTGTTTTTCATAAACATGAAATTCACATCATATCAAACACTCAAGTTCAATTAGGCATAAATAAGACTCATGAAAACAAAACATGAGCAAGCAATAGATGTGAGTGTACAAATAAAATATGAAGATCATAAATATGAAAATTAGGCAATAAGCTCAATTATTCTTTAAAACACGAAAATCATCAAAACTATCTAATCTTCAAGGCATATGTATGTCTAATACAAACTAAAGTATACATACATATCCAAAACATAACGAGTCCACAAAATATATGCATGAAGGCACGTGGCTCAAAAAGGATACTCATGTATAGTCAATAATTTGGATAAGATAGACATATACATGAAGTTAAATATTGAACACATGAAAAACATGAAAATCATGATAAGCTAAATTTTCATCAAGGCAATTTTCATTTCAAGGTATATGTATGAATTGTCAACACAAGAAGTATACATACATATCCCTAAACACAATTGAGTCCATAAATAGATTTACATGGAAGGCAAATGACTCAAGAGGTATACATGTATATCTTAATGTTTTGGCAAAATAAACATATACATGAAATCAAAACTCATATAAATCTAAAAATATGAATACAAGTCTAAAATATATGGATCATCAAAACTAGACTATACTAGCACATCTAATGGGTTCAAATAAGCAATCAAGCCCAAACATATATAGATTTATTTGTAGCCCACTCTATGTACAAGTATATAACTAGTCTTAATGAAAACTAACATCTAAACATATATTCAAAACATGAAGCATCAAAAACAAAATAAATCATCATGATAAAACTAAAACATGATTATTATGTAAATTCACATGTATTAGATTCATGATGTACATTATAGCTTAAACATAAGTGAGAACACTAAGTATGGGATCATATAAGCATGTGTGTCTCAAATACTATACATGTATGTCAAGGATCTAATAAACATGGAATGAACATACTAATCCAATGACAATAAAAACATGCTATAATCAAAGATGAAATATAAAGCGTGTAAACAAATAATAAGGAGTTAGGAATTGTTACAAAAACCTAGAAGGCAACCTCCTTGTCTCCAAAACTTGGTGGTCCTCTCCACCATCTCTTCCCTTGAAAGTGATGCATCCAATAGATTTCCTTTTAAGTACGGAACGCATCCACTCCAAGGTGTCATCACTCTCACGTCATGTGAGAGCCCACACCTATATCAAAAATAATAGGAGGGGTGGTCTTTGGTACCCATATCTTCTTGGGTCCATGGGGGTTAGTACCTTCTCTAACCCAAACAAAATTCTTTGCTAAATTAGGAGTATGTAATCTATCATAACAAATTTAGCAAGGTGGCCCTTACGTCCACAATGTGTACATGAGTACACATGAGCATACATGTGTTGATGGTGTCCGTGTGGAGCATGTGTATGCCGTGATGGGTGTGCATGCATAAAGGATGGAACTTGTTTCTTTCGAACCAAGGTTTCCAACCGTGAGTGGTTCATGGCACATTGGCTCATAGTGGAGCCCAAACAATCCATTTTCTTCTTTAACAAATTTATATCATTTTCGAGCATAGAAGAAGTGTAACATGCAATGGGTGATTTAGGTGAAACTACCCTAGCATGGCAAACATGAGAATCAATCTTATTTTGCAAAACAATATTTTTCTCTAAGCAAACATTTAAATCATTGGAAATAGAAATGATTTTGTTTTTCAAAACAACATTCTCTTTTAAAACAAAATCAACTTTAGAAGATAAATTTTCATTTTTCTTCAAAAGAATTTCACAATCATTTTTAGACTTTAAAAATTTATTTTCTTTTAAAGCAAGTTCCAATTGAGATCTCAATGAATCCCTTTCATTATAGACCTCAACCTTTTCTTGCAAAACACAATCAAGTCTAGCATGCAAACTTTTATTTTCTTTTTCAATATCTAGACTTTTCTTTTTCAAAATCTTATATTTTTCAATTAACTTTTCACAAACAATAGATAGTTCTTCATTCAAAACATGGGGATCAACGATATCATCACTTGAAGAACTAGCATCATAATCACTATCTAGGTGGGATTCCGAATGTACCTCAAGGGAGTCATTCCCTTGGACCATGAAGCATTGTGGATCGGATTCTCCACTAGATTCCTCTTCTTGTTGGATTTGGACTTGAAGCTCGGAGGTGGTGCTTGTTGTCAACTTGTTCCATACTGCAAAAGCGGAATCAAGATTAGAAACACATAAGAGATAATCTTTAGGAAGAGTGCTTCTAATGGCCTCTAGGGCTTGTGCATTGACCCCTATATGATTGCAATCACCAAGATAACATCTCTTGGTGGCCGCAAGGAAAACATGCAAACCTAGGGTCTTTAGGTACATGGACATCCTATACTTCCAAACATCAATGTTGGAAGGGTCAAAACTAGGTGGGGTCATGAAGTCCATGGTATAAACTAAATATGTGCAATCAAATGCAAATGTAGATTAGCAAGCAAATGGATCTCACTCCTAGGATGTTAAGCCTAAGTATCAGGAGCACTAGCTCTGATACCAATTGAAAAACACCTAGAGGGGGGGTGAATAGGTGTAAGTGCTAATCTAATAAACTTAATGCTAACTAAGTGCGCTAAATGCGGAAGCTAATGCAAATGTTGCACAAACTTGATACAATACAACAAGTGTAGCCGAATTCCCCTTGCGAGGCTCTGGACTAACTCCTCTTGATTCCCCTTGAAATGGGTTGAGGTGCTATGTGAAGCTCTTGTTGGATGAGTACAAATTAGGCCCACACACACAAGCAATCCAAGCAATATGAAATATGTGCACACACAATCAAGCCAAGCATATAAGAACGAATTGCAATATAAAAGATGCAAGGCAACACAAGCAATGTATAAGATATGTATGCAATGAATGAATGATGCTTGCACAAAGTAAAGAGAGTAAGGGTTAGAGAGACAATGGATCAAACGCTAACACAAAGATTTGTTTCGAGGTTCGAGCACCTTGCTCTACATCCCCGCCTACACCACCGTGTAGGATTTCCCAATCCACTATAGGAGTACCAAACTCCTCTCTCAACCTTACAAAGCCACCGAGGCTATACAACCACAATCCACCTCTACCGAAGAGGGATACGGCCCGTAGCCAACTACAACAAACACCTCTACCTAAGAGGCTCACAAACCAATCACCCGATCACCTCTACCGAAGAGGGATACAACAAGAATAAGGGTGTACAACTTAGAGGTTTACAACAACAACCTCAAACACTCTCTTTTCTCTTTTTCCACAAAAATAAGATCCTAATAGTTTAGGATAGAAGATATGGCTCAAGTGTGGAAACTAAGTGTTTTTGGAAACAAGCAACAAAGAAAAACTACTTGGGAAATCTCTTGTATATGATAGAAATAAAAGATCAAATCAAAATCCCAAAACCTAGTTCTCTTTGATTTTCCAAAAACCCAAAACAATAAAGATTAGAAGTTTAAAGCTCAAAAACTACTTTTTAAAACTCTTTTAAACACTTCAGAAAACTGAAATTTTTCCTCTTAAAAATCTTGGCCAAAATCCCCAAAGAGATGGAGTTTATATAGGCCAAACAGAAAACTAGCCGTTAGAGCTGAGCTGGCAGCTCTGACAGGCGTCGGTCGACCGGTCCGGTCGACCGCCAACGGTCAGAAAAGTGACCGTTGGGCACTAGCGGTCGACCGGCCCCGGTCGACCGAAACATCCTGAGAGTTGAACTCTCAACTCGGTCGACCGGTCCGGTCGACCGACTACAATGTGTAGCCAGCGTGCACGTCTGTGCACATCGGTCGACCGACCCGGTCGACCGGCCACTTGGTGCGGTCGACCGGTCCGGTCGACCGAACTGGCCTGGCAGGCACAGTGCAGATCAGCACAGATACGGGATTTGAAAATAGGTCTTTTCACTCAATAAAAATCCCATAAATTCACAGTAAATCTAAAAAATAGTTTTAATCACAATAAAAACTGTTTTTCTAAAAAATATTTTTCTAAAACTTGTTTTATCATTTTATGTTAAAACATAAACATGTGATAAAAATTTCAAGACAATATATCAACATATCAATTCATTTTTGAGTCTTGCAAATTTTATCAAAAACAAAACCTTGTATTTTGTCAAACTTGATTTTTCCAAATACATGAATAGGGATATCAAAATAAGTTTGTTTACCAAGTTAAAGTATGTATGTATAAATAGAAAACATCTACTATACATATAACATATGTAAACTTGTTTTGATCTATTATTCATGAAAACCAAAAATCAAATCATGAAACGTGTGTGTTTTGTGTTCACTTGAGCATATCAACTAAACTAAGCTTTACAAATGGATCTAAAACTCTATCTAAACTAGGATACCTAAGTCTTCTTGACGATCTTCATCTTCAAGTAGACTTGCTCCAAAATTCCGTGATTCTCCAAGTGCAAAGGTATGATCTTTAAGCTTTGGCACCGGAATCACCATGATAAGCTTCTAATCATCTTGTTGAAGCTAATCACCAACTAATATCCTGTTAATGATCTGAAACTTAGAAACACAAGAATATTAGTAAACATAACTACATGAGTGTTGATCATCATCAAAACTAGAGTGGAAGGCCATTGGGCCAACAGAGAGTGACACCGATGTACCATCCTCTTTTCTTCCATTGATTAAAGCAATAAAGGTAATATTTTTTATGTTCATTGTTTTACTTTCATTTTCGTTTTCTTTTCCTTTTCTATTTTATCTCTGTTGGTTTTTGATGAGCATGCAAGTGATTTCTGAAGCACAAGTATAACAAGTCTTTGTGAGTGCCAACGATACTTCATGGAGATGTTCTCCTCCTCAAGATCCGTATCACTTCATTCTTGCCCAGCTTGATGATATAATGCGAATAGGGGACTGAGCTCGATCCTATGATTTATGCGTTGAACGCCTCCGAAGTAAGGTAGAACATGTAAGGTTTTCACGTATTTCATCAACCAAACTAAGGTAAGTGTTTCTTTTATTTTTTCTCTTTTCTTTTATTTCTGTAGATTAAGTCACCAACACTTCATCTTCCAACTCTTTGTTTTCCAACTCATTGTAAATACCGCTTCTATTTCTCCATCTTCTTAACCTACCGCTTTCTTCCTAACTTAACTTTAACTACTATTTTCTTATTTTCCTTTTAATAACTAAAAGAAGAAATTTTTAGAGAACTTACTTAAACGCTTCCATCGCTAGTCCCTCCCTGAGGATCACGACCCGCATAACCATTGCTACAACGGATTAGAATTGAGCACCTCGCACATCCTTTTCCTAAATCTAAAATTCTTTATTTTTGTGTGCAGGAAAAACTCAATCAAAATTTTGGCGCCGTTGCTGGGGAGGGACGGTAAGTTTTTTTCTCTAAAAAAAAAAATTATTAACTAATTCTTTTATTCTTTCTGTTTGCAGGTTTGGAGAACAGAAAACATCAGTAAGGACATATAGCAACTCTGTGCCTCTGCCCTCGAAGGCAGAGCAGCAGAGCCTACTACCTTGCCGCGCAAATGCGGCAATAGCCGCGGATCCGCGGCAGTAGTAGAGAACTACTTACTGAATTTTCTGCAGGTTGCTGCAATCTGAAATTTGATTTGTCAGCTCTGTTATATTTGTTCTGTGATAAACCTGTATACTGCTAATTAATCAACAGTAAAATACTTGTTGAAAAAGATAAAAAATTGATTAGACGTTTACATTTTAGGCACGTGTCTTTTCAATTCATTTATTTTTACTGTTGAAGAGTGCTGGAGCAAGGTACGTTCGCATTGCATGTAGAATAGGACTCATCTCTTGGTTGATTTTCATTGCTTTGAGTGAATCTTATTTACATATCTTGTACACTTGCACAAACTTATCTTAAGGGCACTAACCCATAACAAGATAAGGTGGGGATTTAATCACCCTTCCTTGGCCCAAAAATCATATTCCAAGCACTCACTAACCCAAGCCTAACTAAAAATAAGTAGACGTTGGCCCTAGGGACATCTCGGACTCAATTAGGAGATTATCCTAAGGGGGAATAGTGTTAGAATTTGACTCCTGCCAAATCAGTGTTTAGGAAGGGGATTGAGGGCCGAAAGCCCGAAGATTGGTGGTTATTTAATTAAGGAACGTCTTTGACGGAAAACCTCCCACCACTCTTGCCCTGACCTGGCTGATTAACTTGTGGTCAAAGTCTACACCCTACCTCCCTGGACAGTCTAACCAGTTAGGAGTCGTCTAGGTCATAGGTCTACCCTAACTTAGGTTAGAATTTTTTTTTCTTTGTTTTTTGTTTGTTTTCTTTTTCTTTGTTTGTGTTTGTGCGATATGGCCTACTACAACAATTTTTTCAATTTTAATGAGAATCCATATTACACACCAACTTCTTTTTCGGATATTACCAACCCGGCATATCATAATTTTGACCAATCTAGTGTGCCGGAATGGTCTTTTCCGAATAACTATAATCCATACCCCCATCTTATGACCATAATTTTCATACCACTTTCGACTCTTCACAGAGTTCATGGGGTTTCGCTTCCCCCGAGTCCAATTTTCAACCAACTTGTCCTCCATATCCACCTTGTCCACAATATTCCCAAGATTCATACTCAGATCCACCCATTCAGAATAGAAAACCATCTATCCGGGAAATGATGAGTATGCAGGAGTCCAAGCAACAATCACCATCAATCTTAGACATGATGATGCGTGAGTCCACCGACTCACAACTTCATCACGATTACACTTCCTCTTTTCAAGTCCAATCACAAAATGATGCACCAATTGACTATGAAAAGATGCTTAAAATCATGACTCAGGCTAGATTAGCTCGTGATCATGAAATAGATATGATGGTTCAATCTTTACGTTCTCACCGTCCGGCCAATTCTGCTTTCGCTGACCACTCTCTTAGAGCCGAAGAGTCACGTTGCTTTGGACAACAAGATTCTAATTCAGTACCATCATTTGAGCTTGCCGAAACTCCAATTGATAGTTTGGCAAGTTATTCCTTTCCTGAAATAGAACTTGAGCATGAATATGATCCTGATCTCCCACTTGGTGATTCAATTTTACTTCCTGATTCAATAATGACTCTGGTGTCTCCACCTGATTTTACTTTTCCCGAGTCAACATTGAATCCTGTACCAATTCATCATGAAATTGAATCACCCATTTTTGATGATCATATTGAACTTGACCAATTTTGCAATTTTGAAAGTCTCATGGATAAATTGGCAAGTTCTCATTTTTATGATATTGAGCTCAATGAGATATGTGACCTAGATTCTCAAATCTGTGATCAAGTTCAAATTCCCGAATCATTATTGACTCCTGTTTTGTTACCCGACTTAGGTAATCTTTTAGAGTCAGTTTTGATTCCCACACCTATCATTCCTGAACTTGAATCACCAACATTGAGTCACATTCCATTTTGGGAAACTGATTGTGGACTTGAGTTTCAGCTTATTGATTTGGACCCACTTCCTGAACCTAGCCCGACTCCTGAACCCTTACTTGATTTAAGTTTCTTTCCTGAGTCGGTATTCGTTCCCGTACTTATGACGTCCAAGTCAATTATTCCATCTTTTCACACTCCATTTTGGGACAAGGAGGTTGATACAATTGACTCTGAAAATAATTATGAAATTTGGAAATTTGATGGGGTGGAATTATTAAAAAATGATAATACATACATTTTAGTGGGTTATACAAGAGAAATTTTTGGTGGGTTCCTCCGTGAAATACTACATTATCTTGATTGGGTAACAACGCTTGGCCCAATTAGACCACCACCGGAACCACCACCTTGAGGTAACTTCTGCCTTCCCTTCTTCTTTTTCATGCATACATGCATACATTCATACATTGAGGACAATGCATGAGATAAGTGTGGGGGGGGGCTTTACTAACATACTAACATAGGTAGAAACTAACAAAAAAATTTTGCTAATAATAAAAAAAAAATTTTAAAAAAAAGGACAATATTTTGACTTATATTTTGAAAGAAATCTAAGTTAGTCTTAAGAATTAGGAAAATCATGATTAGGATTTCTAAAAACTTGGTCAAAATAAATAAATTGTTAAATTTTTAGGTATAGGAGGAGAAATTGAATAAGTAGTTAGTCTTAATTTTTACCTTAATGAAATGTGCATACCAAATGCATATCTAGGATTCTAAGACAAAGACCCTTGTGCCTCATAAAAAAAAAAAATCACCAATTAAGCTGGATACATGTGCCTCAAGAAGCATAAGTATTCACGCCAAAAGGTGAGTTCTAAATAAAATAAAGTCCTTAGTTTTGTGGCCTAGTTCACTCGAATTTGAGTCCGCGGGGTGTTTTCTCACCTGGTGCCCTAAAGCCAACCAGTTTGGGAGTCATCGACTTTAAGTTCGCTACATGGGTGGATTAGAAAGCCTAAGAAAACTTAAAAAATATATTATATATGTATTAACACATCTAATAGTCAATTAGTTAGGTATGAGGGCCTCAAGAAGCCTTGATACTTACACGAAAGAAAATTAGATGAGTTATACATATTAAAAAAAAAGAAAAAAAATATATATATAATAATAATAATAAAGAGGCATGAGAGTCCAAGTTAAGGAATTCCTAGTAAAAATTCACAAGGATGCATATGACTTAGGGTAACGAAAAAGACTATACAAACATTCAATTTTGACCCTTACCTAAAAAGAAAAACAATTTACTATATAAAGACTAAGTTTAAGAATGAATAAAAATGAGGATCCTAAAAACTTATAGATTACTTAGTCTCTTCAAAAGTATTTCAAATATTTTCCTTTTTATGGATTTTGTGGGTGTAATCCGCTGAAAACCCTCACGAGACAACACTCGTCCTTTAGGGTAACCTAGGGGTTTAACGGCTTGTTGCACGTGCTAAGTGCAATCGTGATTTAGAATAGATTAATTTTTCTTTTCTTTCTGATTTTTACTCGAGGACGAGCAAAAAGATAAGTGTGGGGGTGTGATAGGTAGTAAAAAGTGCATATTTTCCAATACATTTACTATCACATTTTCATATTTATTCCTATAATTCTGCACATTTACTAATATTTTATTATTTATTGTGTGTAGGCCTTGAGAAATAAAAATAAAAGAATAAAGACTTAAAAGAAGCCCAAAAGCCCATATTCAAGCCCAAGTGCAAAAGTTGCAAATTAACAAGTGTAAAAGTTGCAATTACTAAAAGAAGAGGGAAGGGATAGATTTCTATTCAACCCTAAATGCTTGTAGGATGAGGATAAAGATAAAAGGAGAAGAGTGCAAAGATAAAAATTCAAAAAAATTCGGATTCAGACTGTACACGTTTTAGTATTCAGATCATAACTTTTGCTACAGATATTCAAATCCGATGATTCAAGATGCTCCAGAAAGAAGACTTGAAGACCTACAACTCAACTCTTATGTTGATCAAACTTTTCAATTAAGTCAGAAGATAAGCCAATTTTGGCGATCAACATGATAACAAGTTGCAGGACAGATTTGAACTTCTATGGATAAGTCAAAACAAGTTTGGAGATAAAAGAAGAATTCAAATTCAGAGATATTTTGCTCCTCTTATCTTCATACGCTTCTTATCCTCTGGTTTTCTCCTATAAATACCCCTGCATAGCAACAGAGGAAGGGCAGATCTCAGAAGGTCCAGCGAAGTACAGGGCCAAATCTAGGGTTTTAGGCTAGGTTGTAACTTAGTTTTTATTTTTCTTTTGTAATCTTTATTTTTTAAGAGGGAGAGGCGTATGTTGAGAGTGACACCGATGTACCATCCTCTTTTCTTCCATTGATTAAAGCAATAAAGGTAATATTTTTTATGTTCATTGTTTTACTTTCATTTTCGTTTTCTTTTCCTTTTCTATTTTATCTCTGTTGGTTTTTGATGAGCATGCAAGTGATTTCCGAAGCACAAGTATAACAAGTCTTTGTGAGTGCCAACGATACGTCATGGAGATGTTCTCCTCCTCAAGGTCCGTATCACTTCATTCTTGCCCAGCTTGATGATATAATGCGAATAGGGGACTGAGCTCGATCCTATGATTTATGCGTTGAACGCCTCCGAAGCAAGGTAGAACATGTAAGGTTTTCACGTATTTCATCAACCAAACTAAGGTAAATGTTTCTTTTATTTTTTCTCTTTTCTTTTATTTCTGTAGATTAAGTCACCAACACTTCATCTTCCAACTCTTTGTTTTCCAACTCATTGTAAATACCGCTTCTATTTCTCCATCTTCTTAACCTACCGCTTTCTTCCTAACCTAACTTTAACTACTATTTTCTTATTTTCCTTTTAATAACTAAAAGAAGAAATTTTTAGAGAACTTACTTAAACGCTTCCATCGCTAGTCCCTCCCTGAGGATCACGACCCGCATAGCCATTGCTACAGCGGATTAGAATTGAGCACCTCGCACATCCTTTTCCTAAATCTAAAATTCTTTATTTTTGTGTGCAGGAAAAACTCAATCACTTCACCAAATTCCTACTCCAAAGTGAAGATTTCTGAAAGTCAACCTATAATAGCCCTTGTCCACGATCACATACTGAATCAAGGCTTATAGAAAAGTTTGTAATCACTCAAAGGAAGCATTGTGCAAGAGCGTCTTCTTGGTGTAGAAGAGAAGTTGTATAAGGTGTTGTGGTCTTCTTTGTTGTAAGAAGAGTTGTATACATTTGGCAAAGGGGATTTGTCAAGTGAGATATAAGGTGTTGATTTTGGGTGTACAAAGTCAAAGGATAAAGGAAAATCTCAAACGGGTGGCTTGGGGACTGGATGTAGGTCACAAGGACCGAACCAGGATAAATCTCTCGTGTTTGCGTTTGTTTAACTTTTCTGAGATTTAATTTCCTTTTATTGCAAGTTCTTTATTTATTTAACTCTAATCATCCTTTGTTTAGTATATGTGTTGACATTGTATTTTAGATTCACAATTGGCATCATCTCGGGACCAACAATTGGTATCAGAGCCCCGCATATCCAGTCAACAATCTACAAGGATGGCAACGGAGTTTCCTTCGTCACAATTCAAAGAAGGACATTCTACACAACGTCCACCGCTATTTGACGGATCCAACTACAACTATTAGAAGTGTAGAATGAAGATCTACTTGCAATCGCTCAACTACGAACTTTTGGAACATTGTAGAAGCACCGTACACCAAGCCAATAACCAACTACAACGCTTGGAGTGATGATCAAAAGAAGAATGCGAACCTTGACGCTAAAGCGATGAATGCTTTATTCTGTGCCTTAACCAAAGAAGAATTCAACCGTGTGTCAACAGCCACTTCTGCAAATCAAATATGGCACACTCTTCAGGTAACACATGAAGGCACAAATAAGGTTAAGGAATCTAAAATTTCTGTTCTTGTCCACAGGTTTGAACTATTCAAAATGAAGGAGAATGAAACCATCTCAGAAATGGTTACAAGATTCACCGACATTACCAATTCCTTAGCATCCCTTGGAAAGGAAAACACTCAAGTAGAAAAAGTTCGCAAGATCCTTCGTGCACTCACATCAGATTGGGAGAAGAAGACAACCGCAATCGAAGAAGCGAATGATCTCTCAACAATGTCGTTAGAAAACCTTATTGGTAATCTAATGACATATGAAGTGCAACTCGAAGACAGAAAGAAGGATGAACAACAATCTCTCTCAAAGAAGAAAGAACTTGTCTTCCATGCATCCTCAGACACGGACAATTCAGATGACGATGAAGAGGAGATGGCAATGCTTTCAAGAAAATTCAGAAGATTCTTAAAGCAAAGTAAGTTTAGATGTTTTAATTGTAATAAAACAGGTCATATGAAGAAGGATTGCCCATTGCTCAAAAACAAAGGTAAATTTAAGAGCAAAAAATTCAGAAAGAAGAAAGACTACCAAGTATCATGGGAGAACAGTGATTTCTCTTCCTCTGACGAAGAAGAAACCACTGAACATGTCAACATCTGTTACATGACACTAGAAGAAGATGAGGTACAATATACTGAACTTTTAGATGCATTCCATGAATTATTCAATGATCTAAAGAATGAAAAAAATGAAGAATAAAATTTTATCAGAGGAAAATGAAAAACTTTTCAAAGAAAATTCATGTTATGTCTCTCAAGTTTCTTCTATAAATTCTCAAAAAGATGATTTTGAAAAAGTGATATCATCATTGAAAAAGGATAATGAGAATTTTATAAAAGAAAATATTTTGCTTAAAAAGGAAACTATGTCTTTAAATGAAAGAATTTCTGTGTTAGATAAAGACATGTCAGTTTTCAAAATGAAATATGAAGAGATTTTGAAAAATGTGACTAAATTTAATCAAGGAAAAGAAAAATTGAATGATTTGTTATCATATCAAAAGATGTCACAATCATTATGGTCTTGGATTTTTTGAAAAATCTTCATATGTTAGTAATCCATATAATTCTTTTGTGAAAAGAAAGTCTGATATTATTTCAAAAAGAATTAAGAATAAGTTTATATGGATTCCTAAAAACTTAAGCATTATTGATAAAAATACTTATATTGCATCATACATACATGATATATGTAATTCATGCAATTATGTGTATACTAACAGATGGAAACTAAATTCAAATTGGGTTTGGTCTCCTAAAGGTTAATGTTTTACTCTTATGATTGGTACCATCTAATGTTTATCTTTCAGGTACCATATAAGAAGTTGATAAGAACAAATACTTTAAATATTTATCATATATATACTTGTTATGATATATTTGTTGCAGGGGGAGAACACCAATGTTTCTATATCTGTTATAACCCATTTTCTGCAGGGGGAGAACATATAACTTATTTTCTGCAGGGGGAACATTTGTGCACACAAAGTGTCATCATCAAAAAGGGGGAGAATGTTGGAACTTGCTTTTGATGATACATTTGTGAAGCCATATCATTTGAAGCTCTATCACAAGTCTAATCAAGAGTTCTACATGATCAAGACTTTCCAAAGAGAGTTGATAATGTTTGTGTATTGTAATTGTTGATAGTATGTTAAAAGCCTTGAATACACATACACATCATTAGTTTATTAGTAGACTTGACCCTTCCTATTAGTAGACTTGACCCTTGCTATTAGCAGACTTGACCCTTCCTATTAGCAGACTAATAGGGTTATTAGTCGACTTATAAAAAAGACTAGTCGACTAATACATGTTATAGTCGACTTATAATTCCTGCTGGTCGACTAATTGTAGTTTCCAGAAACTTGAATATCTGTTTCAGTCTTATGTAGTCGACTTATATCCAGGATTAGTCGACTAACCCAGTCTAAATTGCCTACCCTAGTCGACTAACCCCCAACCCCTAGTCGACTTATAGCAGTTTGTAACTGTTGTACAGTTATTGTATTCTGATATTTTATCCAACGTTTCAAAATTCAAATTTGTCCTAGTAACTACCCTAACTGACTATAGATTTCAGCTATAAATAGGGTTGTTATCTTAGGGTTAACATACCAATTCAAATCTATAGTTTTCTGACCAAAAATCTTGCAAAAATTCTGGTTCTCTGAAAACTGTTCCCACTTTCTGTTTCTTCACCAAATTCCTACTCCAAAGTGAAGATTTCTGAAAGTCAACCTATAATACCCCTTGTCCACGATCACATACTGAATCAAGGCTTATAGGAAAGTTTGTAATAACTCAAAGGAAGCATTATACAAGAGCGTCTTCTTGGTGTAGAAGAGAAGTTGTACAAGGTGTTGTGGTCTTCTTTGTTGTAAGAAGAGTTATATACATTTGGCAAAGGGGATTTGTCAAGTGAGATACAAGGTGTTGATTTTGGGTGTACAAAGTCAAGAGATAAAGGAAAATCTTAAGCGGGTGACTTGGGGACTGGATGTAGGTCACAAGGACCGAACCAGGATAAATCTCTCGTGTTTGTGTTTGCTTAACTTTTCTGAGATTTAATTTTCTTTTATTGCAAGTTCTTTATTTATTTAACTCTAATCATCCTTTGTTTAGTATATGTGTTGACATTGTATTTTAGATCCACAATTGGCATCATCTCGAGACCAACAATTCCAACATATGGTGCATCTAAATCTTAATCTACTAGTATTGTTCATAATCTGATTGCTTATTATAATCTTCATAAGAGAAGAGAAGGGGGGAGATGAGGGTGGGGGATAAGATCTGGGAAGAGGGAGAAGGTCATGGTGGTGACAAGATTAATGAAAATGAGAGAAGAGATGGTAGTGCTATAAGTGAGATAGTAACAAGAAGAAGATGGAAGTGAGCGAATGAGATGGGAGGAGGAGGGAGGTGGTTATGGTGGTAGAATTGATGGAATGAAAAGATGGCGGTGGTGGAGGATAAGATGGGAGGAGATTGTCCATGTGATTGGTTGTTATTTTTTCCCCTTTTTTCTTTTTTCAATGGATTCGTAGGCTGAAGAAGAAAGATTGAGAGAGCTTGAAGAAGAAAGACATGTGAGGCCCACATGTTATGAGTGAGGGGATGAGCATTGAGATCATTTTACCGTCATAGCTAACGGTATTGGGATGTAAAGCGGAAAAAAGATTCTTTAAGAGAGTTATTTGGGAATTTAGAAGTTGATGGTAGTAATTTGAGAAAATGTAAATATTTTATGGTAATTTGATAAATTTAGCCCGAGATTATTTCTAATCATCATGTCTACCTTTATTTGTATTCTTTAACATAATTTGTATTTGTGTCGGGTGTGAATACAAAGTTTCTATGATCTAATGGTCATGATCGCTTTAGATCTAGCTTTTTTTTCTAGTCATCATGTCTATCTTCATCTGTATTCTTTAATGGGCTATTTGGATTCGAGGAAGTGTACGGAAGTGAGAAAATGAGAAGCAAGTTTTTTTCCTTTTGAAAAATAAGAATTTGTGTGTATCTTTTTCAGCGTTTGGTTGGTAATTGAGAAGTGAAAGTGAAAAAAATATATTGTGTTTTTCAATTTTTGGTTAATAATGTGGAAGATGAAGTGAAAAAGTTGACCACAAAGTTGACCGTAAAATAAAATTAAAATAAAATTAATTATGAAAAAATTTGGACTGTGATTAAAATGTAAGTAAGATTAACATGACCACAAAATTAATTATTTTGAGGTACAACTTATTACAAATGAGATTTACATGACCACAAAATTAACTGTAGCACCGTGAAAGTAAGAAAATGGTTGTGTAAAAGAGAAAAAAGAAAAGGAAAAATGGGTTTTTCCATTTCTTTTTCGGTGTTTGGATGGATAACGAAAGTGAGAAATGACACCGCTTCCTTGAAACAAAACAGCCTATAAGCAAAGACTCCTTGGGGTGTTCATAATTATAATATACATATATATGTTACTGTAGCTGAGAGAGTTTCTCAGCTGGCGGGACGTGGCAACATAATAACCACGCATTTGTCATAAATTTTGGCGGACAAAAATAAAAAAAAATCTCACTCGAATAAGCCATTAGGCACTTCAACAATTGCTTTGATGAAAATACCCTCCCTTACAACTTTTTACTATATGTAACGTCCCGATCCCGCAGGTACGGGGACGCTATGGCGACGTACATACGCAGGGCGGAAAACCCTCACGTACGTAGGCTAAGCCTCAGTACAGGAAATCACCTTCATATATATAAGAGTTCCAGCAGAAATAAGTACAATAATACCTGCAGAAAGAGGTTAGTGATCATAACAGATAGAAAAACAGGGATAAATAAGATAATAGAAACAAATCACAAAGATACCTATGAATGGTCTCGATGATGAGTCTCCTATGTGAACCAATGGACTATCTGACAATACGATAACTCAGATCTCCAACCTGGGCACGCAAACCCAGGGTCGTCAGAAAGCGACCTAGTGAGTGGTAAAATGAAGGAGGCAGTAATATGTACTATAGTAATACAAGCACGATAATAATATATAAGACATCTGTAACAGTGATACCATATAGTAGGCATTTAATAAGCAGTAAAAATATAAAGATGTCATATTTTAATACCATCACTACCTAGCATGTTATCACCGGGTCATGTCTACAGTAGTGTCCACTGTTATATAATAAATATTGTTGTATAGTGATGACGTGATGGAAATGAACATGCAGATGTGCAGTATGCAATATAACCATACTACTGGGTTGTGCATATACAGTAATGAAGTCTGCAATGTATACATAAAATAGGAGATATGCAATGCAGAGTATACGTATACATGAATAGTGTGTTACCACATGGAGCGTAACAAATATCAAGAAGTGTAACGAGGTATACAGGTGACATGATCATGGATAACATATCAGGAATATTAATAAATATAAAGGGATAATAATATACATGAGTCGAGCATGTCATGTGATTTAGACAATAATAACGATCAGTACCACCTGGTATTTTAATCAATCTCTTCCAGTGTCCCATACCACTGGCAGTTCATACTGGAGCCCTCACTCTAGTCGAACCCATCCGGACATGGTATACGGGTACCATTATCTAAACGAGAGAATGACCAAATAATAAGTGTTCCCGACGTCACTATTGTTTATACTGTTTTATTATGTTAATTGGAAACCCAATGGTCGAGGAACTCTTATCGGGTAGGTGTATCCCGTGCATACCCGGGATCACGGTCTTAAACGGACCCCTAGCTGCTGAGACCAGGGCCCTCCGCTAAGAGGGGAGTACGAAACAAGAAACGGGAGCTCATGGAGCTATATACAATCGGTAGGCAGCACTACCATCCCCTGCAGTGGGACTAACAATATGGATTCAGTACATCAACCCGATAAGATCTAATCAACCGTCAAGTCTCCCCCATCCCCAAGTTATATTTATGATATTTAAAGTACACAGTGTAGGAAGAACAAATACAGTGCATGGTACATGTAACATGATAACATTAATTTAATATTATTTAATTCGGTCCAAAATTTGACTAGCCCAGAACGGTTCCCAAAAATTCTGTAAAATAGAGAATATTAGCTTGAGACATAATATGAAAACAGTTTAAAGAAATTCAGTCTAGTTTGTACATTAAAAATCCTGGAAGATTTCGCCAATACAGGCGACACCGGTTTGCCGAATTTTTGATAAATTCAGAAAAATCTCCAAAAACACCCTAACGTAGATCATATGATTCTAAGACATAATGTGAAAGCAGATTCTCAAAATATAACTCCATTTGTGAATTAAAAATCATAGAGCCAATTATCGGTATCGGTGGACACCGACTACGGAGATTTTCCAAAATAATCCAGAAAAATTTCAGAAAATTCTGAAAAATCTAAAATATTGAAAAAGAATATCTAAAACTGAAATCGACTCAATTTGACTAGTAGAAAGATCAAATCAATTTTGTACGTCTTATCGAGCATTGATACTGTGATACGTACATTAGGGATCAAGGGGTTACACTGTATGTAAAACTTTTTCTTTCAAAAAAATTACAGATCTGAAATTTTTTAGTTCATCAATCCGAAAATTTTAGTGTTATTATTTCCTAAATTTTTCGAACAATTGCGTTTAAAAATTTATTTTTTTAAAAAAAGATCTGATCAAGATGGCGACCAAGAAATTATCTGCGAAAAAAGGTAAAGGGGACCTAGAAAACATATTTTTTATAAAGGGTTCTGTAACCCTTAATAGTTTGATTTTTCAATTGTGATTTCCATTTTTTTTGTTTTTAAAGAAAATTCTCTCTTTTAATTTAACTTCGATTCCAAAGTGACTTTTGCACTGATTTTTTTTATTCAGTTTTAAATTTTAATCCCAAAGAAGAAAAATAATACTGAATTTTTTGGGAAAATTATGATTTTTCTTAAAATTTTCAAAAATCTTGGTTTTTAAAAAATAATTATTTAAATTTTTTATTTTAAAAGCTTGCGACCATGGTCACAATTAAGAGTAAAAGAGTTGCCTTTTTTTTATTTTAAAGAAGTAAGAATCAAAATTAAATATATTTATGCAATTTGAAACAATATTTTTTTAATTTTTTACCCTGAAACTTTAATCCAAGTCACAGTTTAAGATGAAAAGAAAATAGGAATTAATGATCTTATGAAAGATTTATTTTTTAAAATTTTTTAATTTTTTAACACTGCGACCAAGGTCACCGTATTTTTTTCATTCCATTTTGTCGACTTAGGTCACAGTTGTTTATATTAGCGACCAAGGTTTTTGCGATCTTGGTCGCAGTATGTGAAAAAAATATTTTTTTAAACTTTTATTAACGTCCGTTTTGTTTTTAAGATTATTTTTTTTTAAAACATTGCGACTGATGTTGCAGTGTTGCCGTCCCTTTTCTCTTTTTTTAGGGCCTGGGGCGCAGATTGTTCTACTAAGTTAGCTTAATAGGATACTGTGATCCTGATTGCATTATGATGAAACAAGGATCGGAGTGCTCTGAATCATTCACCAAGGTCCCTATTAGTTAATTAATTGAGTTAATTAGAAAAATGCGACCTCTATCGCAGTGTAATTTAACAGTGCAACCTTGGTCGCAGTGTATTATACTTTATTATCTACTGTTGCGACCAAAGTCGCAGTAATTTTTCTTTTCCAAATTTATTTAAAAGAACTGCGACCATGATTTTTTTTTTAAATTTTATACTTATGTTAATGTTTCTGCATCTATAGGTAATAAGAACTGAAGGTTCATCCTATGGGATTGAGCCTAAAGCCTATGTGTGAATTCATAAGAAAATTCAAAAAACACATTAAGACAGATTTTGTCAATGCGATAAAGGAGACCCCGTTTGGTGCAATTTTCACGGCCTTCTACAATGAGGAGTTTGGTGCTGACAGAGGCCTAAAATCAAACATTAGCGTACTGAAAATTGTAAACCAGTATGATAGGGAGACAAAGACCTTTCTAATTGGGGGCAAACAAATTAAGTTAACAATAGAGGATGTTGCCTTAACTTTTGATCTACCTATCAATGGGGCAGATTTTACTATGAATAAGACCTGTACTAATGTGACTAATGTCGCAGTCACAAAAAAGTAATATCAACGACTGCAAATGCTGATATAAATGGCTAATTTAAGAGTATAATCGTAACTGCGACCAAGGTCGCACTGTGAATTGTAAAGGTCTAAATTTCACAATATACAATTTAATTATAACAATATCTCAATATATTAAACTGGTAACATAATTAAAAACCTTAATGTAATAATTAATAAAAAAACTTAAGAATCAAACAATCCAAAAATATAGTGAAATATGAACTGCGTCTCTAGTCGTAGTTATGAAACTACACGCATTTTATAAAACTGATGATTGCGACCAAAGTCGCAGTCAAAAAGAAATAATAAAAGTTCTATTAACTCAAGAAATATGCATACAACGACCACAGTTTATGTTCAATGAATTATAGCATTCTGTACGAATACACTACCATTGTCAACATATAAAACTAGTAACATAATTAAAAACCTTAATGTAATAATTCATTCAAAAGAAGAGTATCAAACAATCTAAAATATAGTGAAATATGGACTGCGACGCTGGTCGCAGTTCTGAAACTATACGCATTTGATAAAACTGATGATTGCGACTAAAGTCGCAGTCAAAAGTATTATTGAAGGTTCCATTAACTCAACAATATATTACATTGGAATAAGAGATGGGAAACACTTGAAAAGCAACAATAGTATCTGTACTGCGACCTAGTATCTGTACTGCGACTCAGGTCGCAGTACAATGAAATGTCTTTTTCATTAATAATGCGACCATGGTCGCAGATGATGCCTGAAGATGTATAAATAAAAACTTTATTCGTTTCAGATAGTCGCAACATGAAACTACTTCCTCTACAAGTAAAAAAGAAACGTAAATGTTTGAAACATCAAGCTTAAAATTAAATTCTATAACAGGTTTAATTTCATATCAATAATGGACAACCAGACCTGTAGTGGCCTAACTGTTGACAGTTTTCATAATTTCGATACTTAACTTCGTTCTGTGATAGAGAATCTTCAAAATCAGACTTTAGCCTGGATGCACCTTTAGGCCCCCTTGGTTGGTACAGGACCAGTTGAATCGCGTATAGTCAATTCTTCACCATCTCGCAAAACTACACTAAGGTCGCAGTTGTAAAGATAGCTGTGACTATTGAAAAATTATTTTAATATATATTGCGACCTTAATTGCAGTTCTTACAATTTAGTGTATATGAGAAAAACAGGTATTTTTCAAATTAAATAATTGCGACTGAGATCGCAGTTAACAAAACTGTGCAATTGTTAACTGAAAAAGACGACTTTGATAAAAGTGATTCTTGTTCTGTAAAACGTAATCTAAGTTGCAGTTCCATCTACATTACAAAAGATTTTTTTACATATAAGAAGTTGCGGGAAAAATTAAAAAAAAGGATAAAATGAAAACCTCCTGATCAGCATCCAAAGATCTCAACCCTTCAAGCTTTTCAATATTCTGTGACGAAGTTGAACACGATGATATATGGTTCATATTTAGATCGGGAGACTCAGATCGAGGACGACGACGACCTGAATTGACAGGAGATGTGTTCTGGTCGGCGGTCGAAATTAAAACAGAAAATGAGATTTAGGTCTGTAAAGTAAAAAAAGAAAAAATCTGATGCGGACACCGTTTTTTTTAGAAAAGCTTTCAGACAGTAAAACTCAAATCTAGATCTAACAGTGCGCGGAAAAAGAAATAGGGGAAAATAATAATAAACAATAGCGTGACAACTACCTTTTACCGCGGGTCATTTATTAATTTCACTTGTTCCAATAGGCGGGCCACAACTTATTAGTGTGGCTAATAATGTGCCACGTCACCACAGGCTGAGAGCGACTCTCAGCTGTCAGCTGATATATATATATATATAGGGCTATCTGTACCTCAGCCTGCGGGCTGAGAGAGTTTTCTCAGCCTGCGGGCGTGGCAACATCACCGCCCCACATCTGTTAAAAAATTTGGCGGACAAAATCCTGTAAAATCCCGCCCAATTTAATGCCAGTCACCTCAACATTGTATTTTCCGAAAATACCCTCCATCACAACCTTTACCTTATTGTAAAAAAATTGTCTTCCAAAAAAATTTACAGCTCTAAAACTTCAACCAGTGGTTCTGATCCAATTAGTTCTTTTCCTTCAAAAATTTCATCCGTTTTTGAAAAAAAATTTTTGCAACTGATGGCGCCTAAGAAATCATCCGTCGAAAAAGGTACTACAAAATTGATATTTTCAAAAAATTTTAGGGTTTTGTGTATTTTAATAGTTTTAAATTTTTTCAAGATTTATTTCTGAAGTCGCATGTTTTTTTAAATTTTTTTTAAATATTGGAAACATGGTCGCAATTACGAAAGAGATTTTCAAACTTTAGACGATAAAGGTCCTATTTTTTGAAAGTTTTTATTATTTACTTCTATTTTTACTGTGTTTAGACGATAGAGATTTTCAAACTTTAGACGATAAAGGTCCTATTTTTTGAAAGTTTTTATTGGAAACATGGTCGCAGTTCAGATCTGTGCGACTTTGGAAATTATTTTTTTTTACCTTTCCTTGTAGATGAATGCGACGTAGGTCGCAGTATATGAAATTTACTTTTTTTTCTCACATACTGACGACATGGGGTCGCAGTTGTTTAAATAAGAGTTGTAGTATCAAGTCTTCACCAAGGTCGCAGTTTATTTTAAATAAATGTTTTTATCAAACTTGTGTCGCAGTTGTTTCTTTTTGAACTGTAGTCTTATGCGACCTTGGTCGCAGTGTTGGCCCTGGTCGCAGTTGATCTGACTGCACTGTAGCCCTATGCGACCTTGGTCGCAGTGCGACCTTGGTCGCAGTACATGTAGTGCGACCCTAGATTGCAGTGTACTAGTGTTTTTTTTCGCAATGCATGACTGCGACCGAGGTCGCAGTTTATACAAAAACAAATATGCTTTTTATTCCCTTATAATTTTTAAATAATCATTGGTCTAAAGTGTTTAATTTTTCTTCCTACGTAGGTAAACAACAGATACAGGTTCGTCCTCTGAGATCAAGCATAAAACCAATGTGCCAGTTAATGAAGAAATTTAAAAAGTACATACGGCCTGATTTCGTAGAGGCGATGAAGAATACCCCATTTGGCCCAATCTTCATGGCGTTCTACAATGAAGAATTTGGTGCTGAGAAAACTCTAAAATCAAACGTTGCTGTTCTGCGTATTTTAGACCAGTATGACAGGAATACAAGGATCTTTACAATTGGGGGCAAAGAGATTGAGTTAATAGTGGAGGATGTTGCCCTTACTTTTGGTCTACCTGTCAATGGGGTAGATTTTGTGATGAATAAGACATGTATGCTAAAAGATAGAGGGGTTATAAAACATTTTTTCCCCAATATAAAGAAGATCACAAAAGTATCTATTGAAGATGCTTTGGATAATCTTCTTGTCAAGAGAAGGAGGAGGGATATATTAGATGTGACACAGGATGAACAATCTGAGCAGCAACTGTCTATGAAGGAAATTATAAGAGACATAAATAGACTTGCAGCTCAAGACTTTACCACATTAGTCATCCTATACATGTCGGCCACTCTTTTCTTCTCTGGCAGTAAATGCACGGTGCCGTGGTATATTGTGGAACAGATTGCCAATATGCAACTAATGAGGAGAATATGCTGGGCAAAAGCTGTTTGGCAATTCCTGATTGACTCAATGGACATCTTCAGGCAAACCACGTACGAGCTGCAAGGATGCTCCGTGCAAATTATTGTAAGTAGAAATCTCAAATTTGGCCAACATTGTATGAAATTTACCCATAAATTGAGAAAATTTGTGGAAACTAATTTAATTTTTAATTTTTGCAGTATTGGCTGTGTGAGAGGGCACCTATTTTGAGCAGAGGTCTGGTTTGGAGGAAAAAACCCCACGCGCAGTAAGATGGGACCTCCAAAATATTGGCAGATCTCTACTTGAAGTTGATCTAAAAAAGATTGACAGCAATATTGTAAGTTAAACTTCTTTTTATGTGTAGTACAAATAAAATGCGACCATATTCGCAGTATTGAGCTGCAACTTTCGCAGTTCGTTTTATGCCTGACAAATAATGTGCGACCATGGTCGCATTCTCTTGAAAATACCCTTTTCAACAGAAATGCGACCATGGTCGCAGTGTTGAGCTGCATGTCTTGGCAGATAAATTTATGCACGACAAAACATACTGTGACCATGGTCGAATTTTTATCCAAAAATATTTCATAAATAAACTGCGACCATGGTCGCAGTATCATTATTTCATTGTTTTATTTTTAGCTTACCTTTTTCTGTTTATTTTCAGATTTTGAGTCGAATGGCCAACATCTCTAATGATGAAAAAAATATGGTTGGCCTTCCTGTTGAAGGGGAAGAGGATGAGGAAGAAGAAGTAGCAGAAGATGAAGGTGAAGATGAAGGTGAAGAAAAAGAAGAAGAAGGTCAAAGTGAAGGAGATGAAGGAGGCCATACATGTAATGAGGCTGACATCCCGGCGGAAAAGGAGCCAGAACCGGTTGAAACGAGTGAGCAAGAACCAATTCTTGAAGGTTATTTGCCACCTCCACGGATGTTCAAGCAGCAGAAATAAAACGATTGAGGTCTGCAAATCAGCTCTGAGAGATTATGTTTCTCAGCTTGAAAAAAGATTGAAAATATGGAGAATGAGAAAAGAGTCAAGGCTGAATTAAAATTAAAAAGAAGAGAAAAAAGAGAGAAGAAAAACCAAAAAAGACAACATGAGAATAGAAGAAGGGAAGAGGAGGAGAATGAAAGGAGGAAGAGGGAAGAGGAAGAGAAAGAGAAGGAGAAGAAGAGGGAAGAAGAGAAGGAAAAGGAGAACAGGAGGAGAGAAGTGGAGGAGAAGGAGAATAGAAGAAGGGAAGAGGAGGAGATTGAAAGGAGAATGAGGGAAGAAGAGGAGAAGGAGAAGAAGAGGAGGGAAAAGGAAGAGCAGGAGAAGGAGAAGAGGAGGAGGGAAGAGGAGGGGCAGGAGAGGAGGAGGAGGGAGGAGGAAGAGAATGAGAAGAAGAGGAGGAAGGCGCAGATGGAGAACAAAAGAATGAAGGAGCAGATGGAGAAGCAGGCTGAAGAGGAGAAGAAGAAAAAACTGGAAGAGGATAAAATCATGGGTTCTGAGTCTGTTTTAATTAATATTGGGGAAGATATTCCAAGTTTTTCTCTGAATCTAACTCAAATGACTCAAGAAATCCAAAGAGATAGAGCTTCTGAAGAAGAAATTCAAGAACATACTCCGCCTCAGAAGCAATCCTCAAAAGAAGCTGTTTGAAAACCTCTAAAGGAACAATAGAAAGGGGAGTCAAAGAACGAAAGCGCGCTGAAAGAGATCGCGATGACTCCGACTTTGTTTATCCAAAACAGAAGAAGAAAAAAAATGAAAATCCTCTTCCACAGCCTGCGGCTGCGAGTTCTACCGCTGGTTTCGGCGACAAAGAGATTTCCTCCACTGAGCCAAAATCGACAGAATTGACCGAAACCACATCATACAGAATTCTGCAGCCCGATCAACAAGCTCGTATAAAACATTTCTTCGACAAGTCCTACTCTGAGTAAGTTAATTCATATCAAAAAATTTCTGTTATACCTTTATATAAGAACAATTAAATTACTTACTTTGTTTTGAATATCTTGCAGTTTTACTGCGTATCAGGATACCAATAATTCAATCATCATTTCAAGGAATGACATTGAGGACCTGATGTTCAGTAGAGACTTAGATGCAAATGTAATTCATTTCTACATGCAGCATCTTGAGAAAAGAGAAGGATTAAAAAGCATATTCTTCCGAAGCGAAGCTTGGGTAAAAATCTACTTTCTCCTTTACGGTTTAATGTAATATCAACTCTGGAACAGATTACTAATATTCTCTATCTCTGTGTAGGCATAAATCATGTACTGCGACTAAGGTCGCAGTGAATAATTAAAATGTACTGCTACTAACACATGTACTGCGACCAAGGTCGCAATTTATAATTAAAATGTATTGCTACTAACTCAGGTACCGCGACAAAATGTAACAGCTGCGACCTGCGACCAAGGTCGCAGTTTATAATTAAAATGTATTGCTACTAACTCAGGTACTGCGACAAAAATGTAACAGTTACGACCTGCGACCAAGGTCGGATCTGCGATCAAGGTCGCAGTTTATAATTAAAATGTATTGCTACTAACTCAGGTACTGCGACAAAATGTAACAGCTGCGACCTGCGACCAAGGTCGGAGCTGCGACCAAGGTCGCAGTTTATAATTAAAATGTACTGCTACTAACTCATATACTGCGACTAAATAATATAGTGCGACTAAGGTCGCAGTTTATAATTTTTTGTTATATTTTAAATTCATTTTGAATTTGATTTAAATTTTTTTCTTCTTGTCCGCAGCACGGTGTTGTAAATAAAATTGAATATCTGGAAGGTCATTTCATCAAGCAGAAGCTGTTGAAAAACTGGACAGCTGACGTGCAGTACATGTTCTTCCCGATCAATCACAAACATAGTGCCGACGAGCAGGGATTTCACTGGACCTTGCTGGTATTCGATTGCACCACAGAAGAGTGGATTTTTTACAACTCTTTGGTCCCAGCTGACAAAAAAAGTAGTATAACACAGCTTTACCAAAGAGATGCAAGAATAATGGTGAGTTGAAATTTAATATTTTGATTAATTTGATTAATACTAATTTTTTTTCCTATTGACATTGCAGAAAGAAAGATTATTAGAGATTTTTGAGATTCATTCCAAAAAAAAATGAGAAAAAATAAAATAAAATACGCAAAATGCCCCCAACAATCAAACAGGTATATAAATTTTTGACATGTAATTTCATTTCATATTTTCTACTTTTTTTAGTACAAAAACTAATTTCATTTAATGATTGCTCTATGGAAATTTCAGTGTTGATTGCGCTATATATGTATGCAAGTACATGGAAAGTATAGCGTCTGGCTATCATCTATCAGCTGCTGATGCTGTTACGGTTGATGCTGTACAGAAACTAAGAAGTGAGCTTGCATACATGATACTTGCAGATGTAGAGAAGAGTTGGGATGAAGAAACAGACATTATACGACATACGACATATGAAGACTGATAGTTGACAAATTATTGATATACCACAATTTTTTTTATAAATGTAAAAAATATTTCAAGTGCAATTCATTGCATAATTTTTTTGTTGTATTGATTTAATTTATACACATTTCTATACATTTATTTATTATAAGTTCCATTGATTATTTAAGAACTTGGCTTTTACTATTGCGTACTGATGTTAAAAACAAACATGCCTTCAGTAATTGTGTTAATCAACAACAACACTGCGACCTTCGTCGCTATGCGTGTTAATATAAAGGAAACAACTACCTAACGTACAGCGACTTAAGTCTTCACCATCTCAAAAATCTAAAAAGAAGGTTGCGACTTTGGTCGCAGTTGAAAGCCGCAGCCTTAGTAAAATACAATGCGACTTTGGTCGCAGTTGATGGCGGCAATGTTTTAATCAACAATAACACTGCGACCTTGGTTGCTATGCGTGTTAATATTAAGGAAACACATACCTAACGTACTGCGACTTAAGTCTTCACCACCTCAAAATTTTAAAAAGAAGGTTGCGACAGTTGATAGCCGAAGTCTTAATAAAATACAATGCGACCTTGGTCGCAGTTGATGGCGGCAATGTTTTAATCAACAACAACACTGCGACCTTGGTCGCTATGCGTGTTAATATAAAGGAAACACCTACCTAACGTACTGCGACCTAAGTCGCAGTACATGTAGTGCGACCCTAGATTGTAGTTGCTGGCCATCTTTATCAATAAGAACACTGCGACCTTGGTCGCAATGAACCATGTACACTGCGACCCAAAGTCTCTGACTACATTATGTACAAAAAAAATTAAACTATAAAGTATAATTTTGTAGCATTAAAACTTTAAAGTACAAGTACATACAAAAATAATACAGTAGAAATCAAAGAATGATAATAAATCTGATTATAATTACACACCAGTGTCAGAATGCGACTTAATCTCTCTACACTGTGCGACCCTGGTCGCACTTCATAAAAAATTGAAGTCTTTGTTCCTTCGAGATGGAGGCAACCCAAACCTACTTCTTCTGCCAATAAAAAAAATAAATAGTGAGAATTTTAAAGATTAATCGTTATAAAAAAAATGATTAACAGGTTTAATGTAATATACCATTAACGGACAACCAGTCCTGTAATGGCCCAGCTCTTGGCAGTTACCACATCTTCGATGCTTAACTTCCTTCTGATATATAGAATCTTCAAAACCAGACTTAAGCCTGGATGCAGCTCTAGGTCTCCCCTTGGTTGGTACAGGACCAATTGGATCACGTATATTCAATTCTTCACCATCTCGTAATATGACAACGGATCCACTGGAACCAACGGCAGTCTTAGGATGTGATGAATGATCATTTCCTGACATTGCTCTGTATTCTCTAGTGGTATTTTGGGCAAAACTTTCCAAAACTCCCTCCAACTTTGAAATATTTTCATCAGAATCAGCGACCATGTCCAGAATTGCATTAAATTTGAACGAACTGTCCACAATCTAGCCGTCCGTGGAGTGCCTTGGCTGGGAAAAGGCCTCATGCCATTTTCAATTGCAACATTTTTATAACGAGCATCCAACCTCCATCTCTGAAGTACATATGATTCCGGTATATGTGTAACATGATTGCGCCACAAAATACACAGAATATGTCTATATAGGATACCCTCTGTTTCAAATAACGAGCAACTGCAAGAAACATGAAGTTCCTCTCGATTATCATAACTGACCTTTTCCCAACTGTCTTTTGATTCTGAAAATTTACCAACCAAATATGTTGATCCAGGTTTGTCCTGTTCCACCTCTTCTGAAAACAGTGTCATTACAACTGCCCATTCCTTTTGGAACAACTGAAAAATCTTCGGTGTATACAACTTCGAAACCTGTATCTCATATGGATTGGTTGTACAATTGGGCACAGAATTCAAACCCCTAAAATCTTGAAGAGATTCAGATGCACGACGGGAAGCAACGGCTTTATCATATTGGTGAACAAATTCCACTAGTTTAGTGTTTGAGTTAACAAAAACCATCAAAGAAGGAATTAATACTCTCAGACCTCTGACTGGTTGTCATTCCAGCAGAGAAAACATCCTTGAGATATGCATTAACCCAATGTCCACGAAGCCTGTACATCTTCATCAACCAACTGCCATCTTCTTCTTCTAACTGATATTTTTCACTCATCAGACGCCATCGTTCCTCACAAGTGCTTATATCGCGGGAGGTGTACCAAGCATGAAAATCGGAGACCATATCTTCTCCATACTTGTTAGCCATTGGGATTTGTTGCTCGGCAATATGTTTCCGTACATGCCAGAAACAGTAACGGTGCCGAGACGTCGGGAAAACAATCTTGATGGCCTCACCAATCTGCGCATCCTGATCAGTAATAATCAGCTTCGGTTCAACTCCATGCATGCACTTGAGCCATTTTTGGAATAACCAAACAAAAGTATCCCTCTGCTCATCAGCAAGCATTGCACAGCCGAACAAAATTGACTGCCGGTGATGATTTACTCCAGTGAATGGAGCAAATGGCAAGCTCAAGTGATTAGTCCTGTATGTGGTGTCAAAAACGATCACATCACAGAAGCTCAGATACGAGGAAATAGCTCTTCCATCAGCCCAAAAAATGCTTCTAAGTGTGCCCGCGTTATCAACTTCACTTGAAAAGAAGAATTCTGGATCGGTCTCGGCTTTCTCTTGAAAATATTTGATAATAGCAATAAACTCATGACCGCAGTTATTTCTACGTTGACGAGTGAAATCAATAACTTGTTGAGGGCGCACTTCTTCACAGCCTTCTCCCTGGCTCATTGCATTAACAACGCGGGAAATATTTGAAGGCCGCATTCCAACATCAACCAGATTGCTCATAATGGTTCTGCTAATTGTTGAACGATGAGTCTGGTGAGAGTAATGGTGATGTACCTTATCCGGGCTAGACAATTCATGTGAATGAGTATCAACAAATTTTGTGATAACCCAATATCGAGTTGAGTCCAAAAATAAACGAAGACGGATATGCATCTCAGCAGGACAAGATACTCTAGTGTTAACTCGATGATGCACTGTAAGCCCCTCTTGTCTTTTGTCACACAACTTCTCCAGCCCTTCCTTGTTGCAGCAAAATCTTCTGCAAATAATCTCATGAGGAGGCTTCCGTGACTTATCTGTACTTTTTCTTCTTACGCTAAAACCTCTATTCCTTGCAAAACAATTGTAAAAATTGTATGCTTCCATATGCGACAGGAACTGTTTCCCTATAAACTTATCTGAGCTTCCAGACATTTTTGCATGTGCATTCATATCCTACAAAAAGTATTTACACGAATTAAATGAATATAAATATTTTTTAGATATCACTATATTCTAAAATATAAGTTATATAAATGCGACCAAGGTCGCATAAGAGATGAAAACAATTTACTTCTTATCAGCTGTTGCGACCAAGGTCGCAGTTATTCGTATGAGAAGAAATCTATATTACTTCTTACTAAAGACTGCGACCTAAGTCGCAGTAAATAAAAATAAGATTTCACATACGGCATGAAATCTATAATACTCCTTATTGAAGACTGCGACCTAAGTCGCAGTAATCAGTATGTGAATAAATCTATATTATTCCTTACTAAAGACTGCAATCTAAGTCGCAGTTATCCGCATGTGAAGAAATCTATATTACTCCTTACTAAAGACTATGACCTAAGTCGCAGTTATCCGTATGTGAAGAAATATATATTACTCCTTACTAAAGACTGCGACCTAAGACGCATACCCTAGGAAAAAAGAATTCACAGCCGGAGATTATTTTCAAATAAGATTGCGACCGAATATTAAAACGGACGCAGTACCTCACAGTCTAAAGAGAAAACATTACATATTTAAGAAATTGTTTTTAAAATAGATATAAACAATTAAAACATGTTGATCGGCATGCAGAGATGTCAACCCTTCAAGATTTTCAATATTCTGAGAGAAAGTAGAACCAGATGCAATATCTTCCATATTAAGATCGCCGGTATACTGCTCAGACGTCGACATTAAATATTTTGCAGAAAAATATTGATCTGAAAAGATTTTATATTTTCAGAAACACGTTTTTCGCAGGCTGAAAAGGTGAAACTAGATCTTTCAAAAAGAGGTCAGGAAATAGGGTGAAAAGTAATTTATATCATATAAAGAGCGGCAAAAAATAAAAGGGGGGAAAAATAATAATAAACAATAAGGAAAAGTTATCATAAGGGGTATTTGGTAATTTAACTTCTACCTAAAAGCGGGCCGCAAGTCAGTGAGGTGACAAATTGAGCCACGTCACCGCAGGCTGAGAGAATACTCTCAGCCCGCGGGCTGATATACATTTTTCTCATATATATATATATATATATATATATATATATATATATATATATATATATATATATATATATATATGAAGAAAATATTTTCTCAAAATACAAATTTAATGGTTAACGGAAAGTTCCGTTATGTTTGCTATATTTTGTGATTGCATACTTTATGACTAACAAAATCAACATAATGGAACTTTCCTTAACCTTTAAAGCGATCATGACCATTAGATTAGAGAAAAATCTGATCATGACTATTATCAGATAGAATTATTTCGCTACATCCCTTATGTCAAACTGTAATTAGAAAAAAAACTCACTCGCATAATTTTATTCACTTCAGTCACCTTCTTTTTCAATGTAAGGACATGCGTTCACTTGTCAAGCGCTGAAGCGCTTATCAACGATGAAAGACAAAAATGCCCCAAAGTAATCGCTTCAAAAAAGCGAACCGCTTCGAAAATGTCTTATTTATGAGGACTGCGACTATGATCATAGTTTCACAAAATGATCACAATATAAAGGAGTATTACTTGATCGCAGTTCTCACAAAATATTTTATTTCTAAAGACTGCGACTATGATTGCAGTTCTCACAAAATGCACTATCTATGAGGACTGCGAGGCAATCCTCACAAAAATGTCATGTTTTTAAATCTTTATAAGATTGTGACCATGATCGTATTCCTTTTTATTACGATTACAATATCCACAAAAATATCCTATATTGAGTCTTTATAAGATTGTGACCACGATCGTATTCCTCTTTATTACGATTACAATATCCACAAAAATATCGTATATTGAGTCTTTATAAGGATTACGACACCATGATTGTAGTCCTCACAAAATGTCATATTTCTGAGTCAGTATATACAGAGGACTGCGAGTATGAGTCACAATCTTTATATCAGCTTCACCATCATCAGCACACCTTTGTCTATTGACATCGATTGATCCCCAATACTTTCCAGATCTAAACACAAACAAAACTCAATGCGAGCACGAACAAATGAGATCTGCAAAAGATCGATCCTTTTTTTAAAAAAAATCCAGCGCTCCACCCCCGACGCCAAGAGGGGGCTCCTCGCCCTCTTCCAACCCTCACGGCGACCTAACACGCAAGTCGTCCCGCAAATAACTCTACATCAGGGGGTCAAGATTGAGGGGAGAACAATGTTGGGGTTGTTGAGAAAGGGTAAAAGAGGGAAAAATATACACACACATATATAAAATGGTGGTTGGGAGGAATCAGTTTATGTTGACATAGATAAGGTTGTAACTAAAAAAATTATGAAGCTGAGTTTTTTTTTCCTAATTAAGAAGTGAAGTTGGTGGCAGAAGCAAAATATTCCTATTAGATAATACCAAAGTAAGAGTAAAAATAAAAAATAAAAGAGAGAAGTATTATTTCGGGACCAACTTGGTGAAGCTGTTGGATGCAGGCGACCATAATTCAACAAATCAAAGGAAAAGGCTACGGCAAAATCACTACGAGAGATGCACGGTGAAACTGAAATAAGCAGCACAAAATTATTTTCAATTAAAACTGAAGTGATTTTTTTTTTTTTTTTGCAAGATCAAGATTCACACGAAATAATAATGTAACAAAAGCATGTAAACAAATCCTTTACGCACGTGCATTGCGCGTGAAGAATTCTGACGGGCCGGATCGTTATCGGGTTCTCAGGATTTACGATAAAAGAAAATAAAATACATTGTAAGAATGGAAACGACCTCCAATAAATAAAATGAATAAAATAATATTAAAGGTCGGGGCGACTCACTCGTCCAGTTTCTCTCTCCTATCTCGCTCTCTACAGGTACATTCTCAACCTCCAATCTAGGGTTTTCTATTTCAATTTGATTACGGAACCAAAATCGTTAGGGTTTTTAGCTGTCACTGTATGTTTCTTCTTTCCTTTCCTCATTTGATTGCGTGAATCTTAGCGTTTTGATCCGATGTAATCTCGCTAAGGTTTTTGCTGTTGGTATGAAATTTCGAATCTCTTTGCTTTCTTTTTTACATAATCTTTTGATGTTTAGCATTGGATTGTTGTATATCTTGTTTTTAGACAAGATTTGTTTAGAATCGTCAACTAGCAATGGGTACTCACTAAGAGTTTGTGTTCTGGTGTAATTTGGTCACTCTGTGGTGAGGAAATTTTAGGGTTTTTTTTTTTTGGCGAAAGAAAGAAAGAACTGGTAGTGCACCCTAAATTTTCGGTGAGAAATTTGGTAGAAAACGAAGGAATTAATAAGTCATCGAAACTGACAGCAAGCATAATAAAAGATTGTATTTTTTAGGTTCTATAGTCTTTTATTTTTAGTTTTTGATAAATTAATCTTGTAAAAGTGGTTGTATAGTTGGACACCTAGGTTGTCACCTCACATACATGCTTGAGCATTTTAACAAAATGATTTTGATTACTTGCCTTTATTCACACTCTAATTCCATCATTTTGAAATTTTTGTGCTACATAGATGATTTAGAAAACCGTTATGAATACCTTGTCAATTAATAAATGAACTTCATTTATAATTTATATGTTCCTCCAAACACAGTTTCAACTTTCAAGTTGCAGTTCAGCTAGCAATAACTATGCTTCTACTCTCTATGAATCGAGAAGTTTGTACTTTGAAGGCTCCATTAGTTGTTGTCTCTTCGGTTTAAGTGTATGCACTATTCTAACAATTGGCACTAATGTCGCTAATAAAAAAAATCGGAAAACAAACCATCCTAGGAGTTGGAAGTGGATGACTAATGGATAAGGTTACTACAGGCTCCTAAAGAATCATAACAGTTGGTAAAACAGATTATACTAGGGTTGTCGTGAAGGAAGATGAAAGTCGTACCTAACTAGATGATGTGAAACCTAATTAGATGTTGTTAGACAGAAGTAACTGATATCTATGTTGTGTGACACCTCGTAAGAAAAATAGAAGTGATCAAAGGCACCCTCGGATGGATAGGACATGGCACTTGTTCTATGCAAAATACTGGGAAGATCAAACTAAAGCCCTACAAATGTGGAATAATTGGCTCTAAAAGTGATTGTTGGTCTGGATCCTTCAAATGTAACAATTGTTTGTTTTGAAAGCCATTAGCAGACTCGATTTAGGTGACGTGCTGAAAATATAAATGCCATCGGCAAACAGAAAATACTCTTTTTCCTGTGGCATAAAAATTTAAAATGGAATAACATTCATCTTGATGAAAGATTTAAAGAGTTCTGACTGAGCTAAGAGGGAAATCTAGTTTGATAGTTGCTCAGTTTTGTGGCATTACATATTAGCACGATGAGGATAAAGGTTCACAATAAGTGGTATGCATGGTTTATTCAAGCTGGCTCCAAAATACTGAATTAAGTCTGGCAGTTGCATCTTCCATAAGGACCATAACAATATATGAAAGAGAAATAACTGAATATTTGTATGTGTACTGAATCATGCCTTTTTCTTTCGGCTATATTTTGAATGCTTAAATATTCTCATAGGCCTATTCTGTTCCCTCTATGCTTAAGCTGATTTGCATATTGAGCTTGCCTGCCTTTGTTGCAAAGTGGCTTGAAAGATTCTTGTGCTAGGGGATTTTTACAATGCTTGCCACGCTTAAATTACCCAGTGAGAGCTTTATACTCTGTAGAGTATGTACATCTGATACCATGGTTGTTTGCTTTATCTTACAAAAATCTTAAACGATAGATCAACTATTTTTGTTTTACTGCGAAATTCAAGTGATTTGATCTTGAGAAAAACATCATTTTCTATGTTTAATGTTAATTCAATCTGTTTGTTGCTGGTTGCAGGTCCTGCAACTAGAGGGTTTTTGACCAGCAGGATTGTATTATGGCCCGAGAAAGGAATAAGCAGGCTGGGGATGCTGTTGACTCAGAAGCATCTAAGCAATCACGATCTGTAACAAAAACTCCAAAAACTCCAAAACCATTGAAGCCTGATCCCAAAATTGTAAAGAAATCACCTAACCTGAGTAGTGGTAGGAATCTGGGGAAGGCCAACAATGTAGATAAAAGCAAAGAAGAGAACAAAAAAGAGAGTGATAATGCCAAGGTGAAGGACCAAAGAGATGCTGGTAACAAAGAGAAAATTGATGGGATGATATTCATTTGCAATAGTAAGACTAAATCAGATTGCTTCCGTTACATGGTCATGGGCCTTCCCCAAAGCAAGAAAGATACTGTGGTTTCTATCAAGCCTGGTCTAAAGCTGTTCCTGTATGATTTCGACGCAAAGCTTCTGTATGGGATTTATAAAGCAACATCAGCTGGAGGGATGAAACTTGAACCAGCTGCATTCAGTGGGTCCTACCCTGCACAGGTGCTACTTTCACATTAAACTATCATATTTTGTGTCTCTTTTCATAAAAATACTGATTAAATTAAACAGACCCTCTTAAGAGACTCATAACAGAAAGTTGAGTTTGAGTACTAATCATACTATAAATGACGGTTTTTCTAATAACTTGTCATTTTCTATAGAAAATTGTGGGATCTTGAATTTAATAAATAGTTGAACATTTTCCAGGTTCGTTTCAAGGTTCACATGGATTGCTTGCCTCTTTCAGAGGGGACCTTCAGGAAGGCAGTCATGGGCGATTCTGGTGGCGATAAGATCAAGTTCAACACGGAACTCAGCGCCCAGGAAGTGAGTAATTCTTTTCAAATCTTTGGAATTTGTGGGAGATGTTGTATAGTCTTTAATTTTCCAGGCACTTATTTATCGTTATCATTTATCCATATTAAATGGCTTTGGCTTGCTTCCATGCCAAGTAAGCTGTTTGTTTGCTGTATGTCATCGTGATTTGGTTTGACTCTGGCATGATGTGTTGTTCATACAGGTGAGGAAGCTTACCAGCTTATTTCAGGCTTCTCCTGTTCTCAAGTCAAATGCTAATACCACAGCTCATGGTCCTCAACCGCTTCAAATCCCGCTCATTCCACTGAGACCTATTATTCCAGCAACAGAAGCACCACTGCATCCACCACATGCAGAGATACTGGTGGGAGGTCAAAAAGAGACTGCTCCAATACAAAGGGAAGATGTTCCACTTGATCCTCTCTCCTTCACTGAGAAAGAGTACAGGATGTATGGCCTTAGGCGACCTACAATACCAGCATCACTACCAATGCCTAACCCTTCGTCTATTGCTTCAGACCCATCCCAGGGAAATGGGGATCCTTACAATCCATATGCTTCTCTTGCAAGAGCTGCTTATCCAAGTAAAATGGACGTTGAGAATGATCACTCGCAGAGAAGAATGGCTGAAAGTGAGTATAAAAGGCCAACAGCCGAACAATTTGCAATTCAACCAGCTTATTATCATAGTTATGCATATGGTGTGCCGAGGAGTGAGGCTGATTATGGAGTGAGGGAGGCTGGGGTCGGCACATTGCATTCTACCCATGCAGCAAATGCTCTGTCAGATTACAACAGGAGTCATCAGCAGCCTCTTGACACAGGGGATTATGGGTTCTTGCCGATCTCGTCTCGGTATTCGTTTGGCGGTCTTTCTTCATTCCCTTATCAATGAATCTGATTTTTATTTTATTTTTTACCATATACTTTAGCTGTTAGGTCTTGTTTCTCACCAGATGTAATGTTGTACGAGATTGGCTAAGATGACTGTTTCTCTCCAGATTTTTCTCATCTCTAGCTTCTCCTAATGGAATCAAAGGGTTTCAGTTTAGACATTCGTGATGATTGCATTAGCCTCTGGGTTTGTTCTGATTGTTATGTTGTGGGCTGGTGTACGTTGCATTTTGTTGTTTTAGCTCTGACTTTTATTGTTTGCATTTGATGCTACTCTGTCCAGTGAAGCAGTGAATGTAATGTTTTTTTATATATACTACTCATCTTCTATTAGTTAAGGAAAAATGCAACGATAATATTAGTATTATCATCATAACTATTGTTGGTCGATACTCGATATTCTTCTGGGTTTGTACTGGAATTATTCCATAGAGTTATCGATGTAACAGGCAAGGTATTCATGCGGCCAACTCCTCCGTTTGGAATTAGTTTTGTTTGCTGAGCAAGATATTAATCTGTTTTCTATGGCTTTTGTAAGGTACATGTAGGATTTGTGAAACTATGTTAACCAGGCTCCACACTGTTGTATTCTGGTTTGAAATTATGTAGCCGAGTGCAGTTTTGTGCTTCATGTCATTCTTTGTTCCCCTTTTCACAGTCAGTCTACGTGGTACGTTCACATCATATATGGAACTTCTTTTGTATTCTTTGCTTGCTTCAAATTTGAGGTGATTTTGAAGAGTATTTGGGCTTCAGATTGTGATGGCTAGGCTCTCAGTTCTTGGATCATTCTTCAAGCTGTGTAGCTTTACTAGTCTTCTTTAATCACTATTTTCCAGCATTAATTCATCATTAGTGGGGTTGTTACAGGTCAATAATGAGTTTCCTTGTTTTCTAAAGAGGTCTATGAGGTTGGACTTTGGGGAGTGAAGGATGGTTACATGAAACTTTAACTATCATGCTTGTGTTTACTTTTCTTAGTGCTCTTTAGAGTTTTTAAGTGACAACTTCTTCTTCCCTAAATGCTTTTTCCTCTCTTAGTTTCTGACCTTGAGCTATTATCCTGAGTACTTCTAGTACCTGAGAATTTGCTGTCATTGTCAATTTACGCTAGCTCTCATCTGTTATCTTAAATTTTGCTTCCTTCTTGCTGATAACAATCCAGCATATATCATTTCATTTTCTCTAGTGACTCACATAGAAACATTATCTGTCTGCCTGTATGTCCGTCTCTGTCTTCATCCGTGCGAGAGAGAGAGAGAGAGAGAGCAGCGTCAACTCACTCCTTCTCCCTCTCTCAGCTCCCCCTCTTTCCTTCTTCTTCTTCCTCCTCTTCCCCCTCCTTTTCCTCCTGATCGATCAGTCGGTTTTCCACCGACAGCGGCGGTATCACGAGAGAGCAGCATCGATTCCCTCCATCTTCTCCCTCTCTCAGCTCCCCCCTCCTCCTTTCTCCTCCTTCTTCCTCTCCCCCCTCCTCCTCCTGACTGATCGGTTAGTTTCCCATGGCAACGGAGGCATACTAGTCTAATTGATTGTTTTATAATTGAATGAGGTCTCAACGACAACCTTATCACTCTTCGTTAATGCTCTTGCACTGCGGGGCATTATGCAATTGGTTTGTGTTGGTTTGATTCTGAACTAGAAATGAAGAAAAACTGAATTAGATGGGCAGATTGCACTCACTTGATATAACTGGTGCTGAACCTGAAAGTATGTTGGCTAAACATTTAATATCATATAAAATGTTGGGCAAGGAAGTTCATAAGATTACTATACAGGGCAATTGTTGGAATTTTTTCCAAAAAGACAAACATGGATGTATAGTTTCCATTGACTAGAAGTATATATATCATGTCACAATAACAACTTGTCTGGTGATGAGGAGAATTATATAATAATAAGATCTGTCAATAGTCATGGGCTTGCACCACTCCTAGATTTTCCTTAATACAATATATTTGCCATTCCATTTAAGAATTAGTGGGATAAATTGCAACACACTCATCTACCTTCTACCAAAATCCCAAATTACCATACCCTACTGTATGTATAAGTTCATGTGCTATCTTAAAAGAGAAACAGGCAATTACTGCACTTTAAAACTCTAGTTCCTTGCCTCACCAAAACTTCAGAAATCTGTATATGAACTTATAATGCAACACTTCAAATTTATATTGCAGATTGAAGCTCCCTTTAAAACAAACAAATCAGGTTAATTTTATTAGTTTCATGTGGTTTGCTATGTGAAGAAACATGAAGTTTATAATATATTTGGAATTGCGGATGATGTATCACAGTCGCAACAAACAATATAAAGTCGACATGAAATATATATTGCCAGATAAGGTGGTATTTTGCTTTATCAATTCAAAACATATTTGATATTTAAATTGTACACTTAAATAAGATTTCAAGTATATATATTTTTCAATATTTATATATAACAAAACCAAGTCTTATAGATTCATATACATATATCACACTGAGCAAACCATGAGTTGAGCCACAATATTGGCAAGAACTATATTACAAGAAGCTAGAATCTCATACTAAAATATTATATAAAACCACCTATCTCCATAGCTTATATATGCATCTAACACTGCACATAAATGTGATGATCTGATGTCTAGCCAAGTTGCTTCTCATGGAGCTTGAAGTCCTTATTTATTTCGATATTGTAACCCGGGCAAGAGTAGCTTCAGTTAGGTATGAGCTTGAAAGGAGGCTTGGCCAGAGATGGAGATGGATCATAGCTTCCATAGTCATTTGTTTTCACTGTGAGAACTCTTGGATGAGTAACAAAAGCTTTTCGCAGTTTGCTGATTTCTCCTGCAATTTATAAAAAAAATACATCAGAGAAGAAAAGTAATATGAGAGATTCTTCTTTTAGTATCTAGATGAGATAAGAACTATATGATATTATTCCTCAAAAAAAAAAAAAAAAAGAACTATATGATATTTGACAATAATACAATTTCTGTTGATAGTTTCTCTTTTAACGATTGTTTTCAAAAGTTTAACAAAAGATATGAAGGATTTTGATGAGTATAGTTCCTACGTTATTATTGTTTCAGCTCATGGGCTCTAAGTTTTTACAAGAAATTAGGTTTTTCAGTTTGTGATGATCCATACGCACCTTTGTCGCAGTTTTTACTTGCACAGGAGGATTAACAATAAGCTTTCGATGTCCTCCTGCAAAAGGGAATTGTCTGCAGTCATAAGATCACTAAATCTATATATTTCAGATAATAAAATGATTAGATAGTTCATGCAGAAGAAAACTGCACCATATACATAGAGAAACAAAGCTTTTAGAGCTTACTTGTAGTATTGTGAAATATTCTAAATTAACTCATTCCTACCCTAATAATTTTAAAGAAGAAGAATAAGAAGAAAAAAGAAATAGAAAAAAAATTATTATCAATCTAGATATATAATTCTGCAATACTAAGACTTGGAATAATAAAAATAATGCCGTTTTCGAGTATAGAAAACCAATCTAGCTTAGAATTCTAGGATATAACACATGAATTCACTTTGTAAATATGCACCAAGTTTTTCTCAGAAAACAAATATTGAATGAATAGAAACTCAGTGAACTAAAGTTCATCCTCACTACAATGAAATCAACCTGCATATGATGCTGAGAGCAGTGATGCAGTCAAAAGAACAAAGAGGAGGGTGGATCTCTTAGTCCCCATGAAACTTTTTTCAAGAAACACCATTTCCTTCATCTTTGTCCCTCTTCTTCTTCAAGAGCATATGGAAAGAAAGAGAGATGACAAGTCTCACAATGGAAATATTGGGGTTGAGAATTAGATAGCCAATTCTTTATATGAGTGACAATGCAAATCTCACTGGACTCTTTAAATTAATTTTAAAATCAGAAACAGAGAAAGGAAATGCTGAGCACTTTGTTCATGGAATGAGTGTGTCAAGTCTAGGTTGTTGGATCACTTAGTTAATTCCATAAACTAAGGGCATTGACAACTACTAGGCTTCTCGAGGGAGAATTTGACTTCATTGCCCTTGGGAAGGACTCATGCTTGCTTTATTTTCAGATGCTTAGATTTAACACATCAACTACCAAATTAAGAATCAATTAAATATTAGTTAATTTCTTTGATCACATTCGTCATCAAATTTGGATATCCTTTTAATTTCTTCGTGTGATTAAATATTTAGTTTCTTAGCGGCGACTTTGGTCATTGCATCTGCAATAATTAATCTTTCTCAAAAAAAAAAAAAAACATCATGCAATAATTAGGCCAGCTCTTATGATATGTCGATGAGAATGATTCTTGAGTAAATGTATATGTAGATTCTCAAGAAGGAGAAGAAGATATCCAAGAGCAAAGCAATTCCATTTGGTCAAACTAAATATGAATTAAGAAATAATTTGTGAATTTTCTATTACAAGTTAAACATGTTTAGATTAATAAGCTAATGAAGCACAACAATGTCAAATTTTGAAGGGTGTTTTGGCCTTTCATTCTTTGTGGATAGTAACAAGAAAGTGAGAGTTGCAAAAATAAGTAGGAATGTCTCCTTGCAACCATTATTCTTGAGCTCACATAAGAGTAGCAAAAGAGCTAGAAGACAACAAAACAAAGAGGAGGGAGATACCATTGGTGAGTTGGGGGTGTTCACTTTAATCTTTAGAATTCCTTATTCCTTACATTTTTATAGGAAAAGGGGTGCACAAAATAGTTTCTTGGGGTGCTAGTGCTCCAAATTATCCTTGAAGACAAAGACATGGAACCAAACACATTTGAAAGAACAGTAGTGGAGACTAAAGAGGGCTCATATTCTATTTGCTCATGCTCTCTTTATGATAAAGGGGGAGCTAATATGGGTTTAGTTTAATTAAAAGGGGTCTCTTAGTTGTCCTTGGATTGTAATTTCAAAATTATCGGATTCTCACTTCTCTTACAAACACTCAGGCTCAGTGGGTCCCATGTGTCAGTGAAAGTGCTCGTTTTCGCGTGTCGATAATAATTGTTGGCTTATGTTAGCCTCAACTAGTAGGTCTCACATGCTAAGCACATGATCAAGTTAACATGGATGCCAATACACAAATTGAATGGGTCACACATGGGCATGGCATGAACAGGACCAGATTTGCAATCAAGAACAGGTCTCCATGCTTGAGGGTGGTCAATTTTTGCATAAATCACGAAGCAAGGGATTTCCCGTCTGAAATTTGAACAAGCAATAAGCTTAATAAAAAAATTTATTTGAATATTCCAACAGTTGGAAACTTGTCAGATTGAATTGGGCAGGTGGTGCAACTGTATCTTGTTTAATCCATTTCTGAGGTCAAACACAATTGATCTTATAAGCCTGCACACTATATATATATTGTCAGCAATGCAAAATTTTCTTCTTCTTTCTTGATTTTTAATAAAAATTGAGGCCTTGAGTTGAATTTTATTAGACATTTTCTACTAGTAGAATTACACTGCATAAGTAGCCTGTCAACACATAAAACCGAATATTAAGAGTACTTACAATGGCCATTTATTAGTTTTCAAACAATAGGATACAAAGTCTTTTCAACACAATAACCGTGGTTGAATAACACAAACCTACAGAAATTCTGACAATATGTGCAATCTGTAACAGTCTTATTTTCAGAAGAAATCAACTTTGTGGGCTGCCAGAAATTGGTCCTTCTGGGTATGTGTGTGTGTGTGTGTGTGTGTGTGTGTGTGTGTATTCTTCAAATCCTAAGGATCAGCTGAACATTATGCTCACGTTACATGATATCTGTGGGATCGATATAATCAGCATTATCAGTATTATTCCTGTCATAACTGTAACATTTTGTTTATTTACATAAATTGAAAGAAAGCATCAGCTAAAACTTACTCCCTGATCAAGTATAGTTAGCCTCATTGGCTAGCTAGGATTACCATACACCTTCTGGATGCTTACTCAATTGCTTTACAAGCACTAAAACTAAGAACTAAGTTATAGTTTCTGCGAAAGCCCAAAAATATGAAGAAAGCAAGTATTTGAAGTCTCCTCTTGACAAGGTGGCACATAGTGTACAGCTTTTAGAAGGCACCCTGACAAAGACACAGTGTGCCAATTGGAAAACTTCAAATGACAGATTGAGGAGGTCAAATGGAGATCCATCAAAGCAAAGGAAGCCATATGCATCTAAACTTCAGAAAATTGTTCTTGCGTAGGATTTTTCCCTTTCTTCCAATCTTGGTGGTGGACTTTGCAGTGCATATATATTTTTTTTTCTAACTTGCAAAATTATCGAAGTATCATCAAACTGATCTCAGATAAGATTTTCAGTATATTATGATAATAAAAAAACTTATAAGATGATGACACAAAAGTTTCAGGATATAAAAGCCATTGTTTACTAGTGCCCAAGACTTGAATAATGATGGACAGCTTAATTAGGAAGGAACCTCTGAAGTCTTGAAGATTAGCAGGTCCTTCCAAGCTTGCAGGAAACAGAGAAGACAAATATCCTAAGAAATTAAGGAATACAAGTAATAGCTAGATATCTGAGGCCACGTATATTTGTGAAGTGAGAAGGAAGTCCCTAGGTGGAGATAACAGATTTGAAAAGTCCATAGAGATTAATTCCATCCACCTGCCATTGCCAGAAAAAAAAAAAGCGCTTAATGTTTTATTCTTTCACTGTCTGTTCTAAGTCAGCCAACGTAAAACATAGATGTATATGACATGAATCTTAAAAATCTATCTTTTCAAGCAAAAGTTTTTCAAGTTATTAGAATTAGATTGGAGCATATACGGAGCAAATACAGAGCGGGACAGCGATACTCACCATTTTTGTGTTTTCTTCTTATGAAAATGTATGTAAAATATAAGGGTACATTTCACCCTCTTCCATAAAAATGAATGTGTTACTCCGACCAGAAATGGATTCTAACGAGAAATTACTGAATATGTCTATATACATTAGTGAGATTAATTATGTTATACTGTTAGGTACCGCGGATATGTTTTATAGCACTATTCGTATCGATATCCAACTTTTAAACAAATAGAAAAGAATCTATATATTTATTATGTAAATATTCAGATCAGATTATATGCATGAATTTACATCCCTAATTTGTCATCTGCACTTGCAGGGGCCAGAGCAAACTGACCATGGAAAGAAAATAAAGGAAAAAGGAAAAAATAAAACACTACTCAAGAAACAAGAAAATAATTCCTGGAAATTGGTTATATCATACGAGGACTAGTCAACAACATAGATGGGACATGTTTATCTTTATGCAAACCCCTGATATTTTCACCTTTTTCATCCAGGTTTGCTGTGGAGAAAACTGGTGTGTTTCTTGAATCATGGACATAAAGGAATTTGGGTGAATTATAGGCCATATCAATGCTTGTCTCATTTCTGGAAAGGAGTATTGCAACATTTGGACTCTTTTCTGATGAGTACAAAGGTTTGCATTTAATTTAGCTAATTTGTTTCCTGAGCTGCTAGCTTTAACTTAGGATCCAGGTGTGAATGTGGATGCATGTAGAAATCCTCAGTCAATGGCCTGGGGTTTCCCTTTCATTAGTTGAGAAATTTCATGAGATGCAGGCTGTTATAAACAGAGTGCAATTTACTAGTGAATTTGATTGAAGAACTTGGAAATGGACTAATGATGGTGAGTTTAGTGTTTAGTCATACTACTAGTTTTTGAACTTTGGGGGAGTAATGAGGTCATGGGCACGCATCTAAAAGGTTTCAGCTCTATTAAAAGTTAAGATCACTGTGTGGTTAGCTTTGAAACACAGATGGAATACAATTGATATGCTTCCTCATAAAGGGATACAGAGAAATTCTGTTTGTGTGTTGTGTGATGACAGGATGAAACAGTTGAACATTTGTTTTTGGGTTTGACGCAAGATGGAAAGGGGAAATCTAGAATTTTGGAAATTGGGAAAGAAGTTAAGAGTTTATGGTGAGATTTGGGATGGATTAATTTAAAGTTTGGGAAATTAGGAAAAAGATAACAATTGATTCGGGCTTCATACCCCGGTGATTGCTCACTCATTTCTTCAGACTTCACATTCTGGAGAGTCACTCTCCCACTCCATATCACATACATAAAGATTCAAATGAACCCAATTAAGGGGCCGTTTGTTTCGCGTAAAAGTCCGTAATTCGTAAATGACTTACAACCTAGTTACAACTACGGCGTTTGTTTGGACCGTAATTCGTAAAAGACTTACACAACCCAATTACCCCTCACTTGCAACCCAATTACCACTCACTTACAGCCCAGTTACAGTTAATTTTGTGGTCATGCAAATTTGTATTATTTTTTATGTTAATATTAAAAAATTTTAATATTTAGCATTTTAATATTTATTTGCAACATTAAAACTTTTTAAATCACCAAATAGTTAATTTTGTGATCAACTTTTCACTTACGACTTACACATTACGACAACCAAACACCGTAAAGCACAATACACTTTTTCACTTACAACTTTATATTAGCAACCAAACACCATAAAACTTACATGCATGTAACTCATTTACAAATGTAAAAGACTTTACCAATTACAACTTAGGAATTATGGCCAATTACGACAGCCAAACAGACTCTAAGATTTCAAGCACTTAAAAATTTCAATAATCCATTCATTGATTTCAAGCAAAAAAACTACAATAGTTTATATAGAAAAGATGACAAGTGTACTAACTTGTCTCACATAAAAAAAAAATAAAAGCCTAATAAAAAATAAAAAATAATACAAGAAAACAAAAACTACTAATGTAACTCTTTCTACATATCTTCATGTTCCCCATCATACTCCCCTGATTTGAGAAAACTCGTCCTCCAGTGTGAAAAAAGCTATAAACAATTGTTTCATTATAGACTCAGATTGTGGCTGAATTCAGAAATCAATAGTTTAGGCATCTCACTCAGGAGAACACTTACTCACTTCAAGCATCACACACAAAGATTTCAAAATTTGACCACTAAATATATTGCCAACAGGTCTAATCGGAAACGGATCAGATTGAAATTGCAGCTTTCGGATTCGAGTTGGGATAAGCTTAGCGGGTCGGGTCGTGGAGATCGGGTCTGCAAAGAACCCGAGTCGAGCCTGTAGATCCAATTGCATATCCAAATCGGATACATGTTGGTAGTGGACTGGAGAAGTCGGTGGCGAGATTGGTGGTTGTCGTCGGCGGGACTGATGGATGGAGATGTCGAGGTCAACATCAAAGGTGGATTTATGACCAGAGAAGGGGAGGATTTGTTGGGAACTTGAACACTCATGGATGGCCAAGTGATTTATCAGTGTCATGGACTTCTTGGAGGAAGCAGTCAATAAGTATTGAATGGGATTTATCAGCTATGGCCACTGTATGTGGGTGATTTGGACTGAAAGAAGTAATAGAAATTTTTCTGACTCGTAATTAATTCACTTGTGACATTTGGGCTAGGAATTTGTCACACAAGATTTGGAGACAATTTGTCCAGGGCAGGGACCTTATGGAGAGCTGCAGGGAGGAAGGCCCTTCATACTCGAGCTGGGTGGTTCTCCTGATGCAGATCAAGTGGAGAAGGAAGGTTTGCAAGCTTAAGAGCTGGGGAAGGTGTTAAAATTTTGTCTTGTTTTAAGAAGGAGATGATGGTCAAGAAAATCCAATTGTATTGGAGAAGATAGAAGAACTTAGGGGAAAAAAAAAACAAATCCAGAAAAAGTACGACAGTAGACAGGGCTGTCGACCGCGCACAGGAGGCTGTCGACAGGCCCTGTCGATAGCGAGATACAGAGAAGACCAATGTGCTCATCTGTCGACAGGCCTGTCGACAGACTAGCACCGCTGTCGATAGGTGCTCGGGCATGTCGACTGCCTAAGACTCATAATCGGGTTCAAGTTTTGTTTTTGAGATGATTTTAAGTTTCTTTTCTGGTGTACTCCGAATAGAACTCAATTTCTATTCTATGAAAGGCTTGTTTTAAAGTTTGAAGGGTCTAAAATTCTTCTACATCAAGAAAAGTTTTTCAAGTATCTGATGGTTAAAATCATCTCATAGTCTAAATAGAATTTGTGTTGCAAAGTCCTATAAATATAGATTGTAACCTAGTGTATTATCTTGAACGAATGAGATCAGAGAAAGTCAAGAAAGAGAGAAAGCGACGGTGCATAGAGAGAAGGTATACTATTTTAATCTAAGTGTAGATTCAAGAGAAAGGTCAATACTCTATGGAACAAGGGGAAGGTTAGATCTCTTTTATTAAGTTTATTAATAATACTCTCTCAAGTTCTCTCCCCGTGGACGTACGTCAAGTTTGGATCGAACCATGTTAAATCCTCTTGTTATTATTCTTTATTACTCTTTTGTCTATGTATTTCTAGTTTGCTCTATAATAATTTTCTTTTTACAAGTGCTTTCACATCGCTACAGATTCTGTTGTGCACAACAATTGGTATCAGAGCGTTAGATGTACATCAACAATTGGATCAGAGTTAAAGGTTGACGAAAGGCGATATGTCAAAGATAGAAATAGTAACGCCCCGATCCCGAAGGTACGGGGACGTTATGGCGACGTATATACGCAGGGTGAAAGTACCCTCACGTACGTACGCTAAGCCTCAGTACCAGCAGTAACCACCATATACACAATAGTTCCAGCATTAAATGAGTACAAGATACCAGTAAAAAGGGTCGGTAATCATGATAGATATGGATAATAAAGACAACTAAGAAAATAAAAACATAATAATAAAGATACTTATGAATAGTATAGGTTACGAGTCTCCTCTCAATATCCCGGTGAAAGATCTGGTACCACATATTGAAAATACACCTAGAGGGGGGTGAATAGGTGTATGGCTAATCTAATGACAAATGATGCGAATTAAAACTAAATTGTAACACACTTAGTGTAACCAAAGAGTGTAGCCGAATTCTCAGTGAAGGACTCTGGACTATCTCCTATAAATTTCCCTAAATAACAGTTGAGGTGCTATATGAAGCTCTCTTGGTTCAACACAAGTGAGGCACACAAACAATATCAAGCATATATGATAAGAACAATATGAATCAATGTAAAGTATAAAAGAGAGAGAATTTAGAGATAGTAGATCAATCGCAAACACAAAGATATGTTTCGAGATTCGAGCTACTACTCTACGTCCCCACCTTCACACAGAAGGATTTTCACTAATTCGTCCGCACAGGACTTCCCACACAGGGAATCTCCACTGAGGATTTGGGTAAATACAACTAGGAGTACACAACTCCTTTATCCAACAAACACAACTTCCACACAAGAGGCAAGACACAACAACAATCACCTCTATACTTAGAGGGATGGGCACTAAGCCAAACAACAATCACCTCACACTAGAGGTGTAATACCCGTTCCCGGAATACGTACTTAGTTGCGTATTCAGTTTCCCTATCGTATTTTTTCCGAATTACTTCCTGTATTCGACCGATTTCAGTTCCAAATGTCATTTTCCTGTACTTTGGATTTATATGATTTTCCGGAATTTTCCTGAAATTAATTAAATATTTTCAAAACCGGTGTCGACCAGTGCCGCTGATCGATTCTCAGATTTTTATCTTGTAAACAGTTAGGAATTTCTAGAAGATCCTTTAGACATTATTTCTTAGAATCATATTTTCTATCTAAATACTTTTTCTGAGAATTTTATGAATTTATGAAAATTCCAACGGAGTCGGTGGATAACTGATTCCGGGATTTTTAATTTTAAAACTGTAAATTATTTCTTCAAACGAATTGCACCATGAGCCTTCAAATCTTATTCTTGATTTTTGGTAAAATTTTCGGGTCATTCCGAAATACTTGAATTTTGGACATTTTTTCAATAATTGCAAATTCCACATTTTCCACCTCATTTCCACTCACCCTCCCACCTAACCCCACTCACTCTCTCTCTCTCCCACAGCCGGCCAAGTGGCCAGGTGAGGGACACCTCACCCCTTCCTTTTTGCAAGGAAACCCCTCCTTTCTACACAAATTCCATCTCCTTTACAAAATCCCCATCTTATATATAGGTTTTCATTTGCAACTTACCTCTTTTTCTTCCTCCACTTCAACTCAAGAGAAGAGAAGCTCTCACAAACCCTCTCCTCCTCAACCTGAACCCTAACTCCAGAGAACTCCCCAAGCTCTTCCCCTCCAGCTCAAACTTCTGATTTGGAGCTTGGATCGTAGCTCTCTCCGTCGTCAAGGATCACGTGGGAGCTATTCGTCAACCACCCTCTTCCCGGACTCGTAAAGCTTCGATCTAACGATTCCAAGTGAGTATTTCACTCACCAAGACTTGAATTAGCCCTAGAACACTTGTATCTACACTTCTTGTACACCTAGGTTACCAAAAACCTCGGTTTGGACCATCAAACACACTTCCAGAAATTCTGTTCTGTTCACTGTTTTTCCTACGATTAGTCGACTATACCTAGGGACTAGTCGACTAATCCACTGTAGTTGAAACTTAGACTTTCAGGATTTCACAGTTTTAGTCGACTAGACTAAATTACCAGTCGACTAGATATCCCTAGTCGACTACTAGAATTCCCCTAGTCGACTCCTGAAATAGACTCAACTCTCTGTATCTCAAACTTAGTCGACTTAAGTATCCATTAGTCGACTAATAGTTCCCTGTTAGTCGACTACCCTTACAACCCTAGTCGACTAACTTTCCTGAAACAGAATTCCAACTCTCTGTATCCCTGTTTTAGTCGACCAACCCAGACTGTTAGTCGACTAGAGGCCCCTATTAGTCGACTAACCCTTACCCCTAGTCGACTAATTCTGACTGTGTGTCATAGTTAATTTCTGTTCTGAATTTGGTTCTTATGCTTGTTACATGTGGATTATATCTTGCTTGTTCATGCTTCAATACTGGCACTACATGATCTATTACTGAATGGATGTATCTCTTAATGCCTCATGACTTGCTATTGCATATACTCGTTTCAGGACATGTTAAATAGTAATATCACCGCTTATCATGCCATCTCTAAAAACTAAGCATGATACACTTGACTTTTACATAAAAAGCACCAACTTACATATGGGTCGGGGGAAATATGCGGATATCGATACGTGTTCGTGTTTACAGTGGTAGTAGGTATATTGTACAATCATATTCCGGTCTAACCTGCGGTACACCAGGGGACCGAGGGGAGTGCTTGCTCCCTATTCCTGAATCAGTCATGACTAAGGGCATACATAAGACCCTCCTGAATAGCCTAGCGGCTGGCTTCCGTCACCAAGCAACGGAACAATCCTGGACCGTTATCCCGGGCATGTACGGGGTCCACTGTAAACATAGTTCGTCGATACCCCCGCTGTTTCCAATAACAACCTTGAGTTACTAGGATATGGATCTATGTGCGCTGGGACGCTGGGTCACATAGCTAGATATCACAGTAAAGCAAGTAATAATAATAATAGACCATAGCTATGCATTCATTCCATGCTGACTTCAGTTCTATACGTTTTCCCCACTTGTTGATTTATATTCGTTATACTGTTCCGGTTTTCCTTATTCATGTACCTTAGCCACTTGGCTGTATTTGTTATTGTTATATGTCTTGATCCCTTGGATTTGCACATTCAGATTCCGAGGCTTGGGTCGAAGTGGAGCCATCCACCGAAGATCAGGCTTTCTTTAGTGAGCAGGCAGATTAGCTCCGGTCCTCGTGCCAGACTCTCTCCTTTTGTCTCACGGGATCTCCATCCTACTCGTGAGCTTTTGTATACATATTGTATATATTCTTTTGGACTTGGTTATGATGTAATGCACACGTCATGTGTAATACTTTATAATATCCTGTGATAACTTTGTATGTGTACTTCTTGTGTTGGCATATGTATGGATACCACGCTTTGTCGTGTACTCTGTTCCTTATTGTACTTTTATGCTTAGCGTATATACGTGGGGACAAGTTATGACCTACGTATATACGTCGCAGTGACGTCCCCGTATCTGTGGAATCGGGGCGTTACAGGTTGGTATCAGAGCCTAGGCTCTCAAACCTAAAGTACAATCAAGCAGCAAATTCTAGTAATTTGCTAATGCCAACTACAATATACAAAGTTATTAAGTCCTTCTTGATTCCTTCCTTGATTCCTTCCCTTGTGTCCTAAACTCCTTCCATTTTTCCAATTCCAGTTATCTTTCCCAACTCGGTATGGAGAGAAGGACGGGCCGTAACAACTCCGGGCAAGCGTCGAATGGACCCACAGGGGAGAATGTGGATATTTTGAAGGTCATTCAGACCATGATGGAAACCAGCAGCAGCAGACTGAACTCCTCAGGCAAGAATTGGCAGCACCGAAGGATCAGAGGCCGGGAATGTATCGGACTTCAGGCGGCTGCAACCAGCCATCTTCACGGGAGAAGAGAAGCCCTTGGATGCTGAACAGTGGTTGACAGATACCACAGATCTGCTGAATGCAGCCAGGGTACCAAAGGAGAACCAAGTTGAGGTCGCCAAGATTCAGTTGAAAGATGTTGCTAGAACTTGGTGGCTTGCTGAAGAGGCCAGACTGGAGAAGCCTGTCACCTGGGACACATTCTCCAAGAGCTTCTATGCCAGATTCTTCCCAGCTACTGCCCAGAAGGACATGGAAGAGCAGTTTATCAGGCTTCAGCAAGGGAGCAAGTCCGTGGACGAGTATGCTGCAGAGTTTCTTAGATTGAGCCGCTTTGCACCGTACATGGTGACGGATGAGGAGAAGCGGGCAAGTAGGTTCCAGCAGGGCTTGCAGATGGACATTCAGATGTTCTTAATGCCCCAATAGCTGAAGACTTATTCAGAGGTTCTTACCATAGCTCGGGAAGTGGAGCGTGGGTTGGAGAAGAAGCAAGAGGATCAGATGAGGAACCAGGCCATGAAGAGGCCGTTTCCACCAATGGGGAGAGGAGGCCCATTCAGAGCAGCGAAGGTGCAGATGAGGCAGCAATTCAGACCAGCTCCTTACCAGGCGGGCCAACCATCGGCCTTCTGCAGTTACTGTCAGAAACCGGGCCACATTCGTCAGAATTGCCGTAGGGCAAATGGGTTGTGTTTGGTGTGTGGATCCAGGGATCATTCTATAGAAGCCTGTCCGCACAGAAGGATGGGGGTAGCCGGTCAAGCTTTGCCAGCACTTCCAGGACCCAATGGACAGAGGGCGCTTCCAGGGCCACCGGGGCAGAGGAATCAGGGACCAGTGATGAGGAGAGCTCTTCCCCTTCCTCCACAGCATGTTGTTCGCCCGGTCCAGAGGGGAGCTAGGACAGCAGCAGGGCGTGGAAGAGGTCAAGCCTACAATTTGACAGAAGTGGAGGCTGAGACTTCAGAGGAAGTGATAACAGGTAATATCAGAGTGCATTCTCAACCTGTTCTCGCTCTCTTCGATTCAGGTGCATCACATTGTTTTATCTCAGATCATTTTGTGGCATTGCATTCCATACCTGTTAAATCTTTAGACCACAAGTGGGAGATTAGTACCGGGAATGGAGTAGTCATGTCTTCTAGGGTCTGTGCTGATTGTCCAGTGGAACTTTGTGATAAGACCTTGGCCATAGATATGCTCGTGCTAGACACTAAAGGGTACGACGTAATCTTAGGCATGACCTGGCTCAGTCAGTACCATGCAGTTATTGACTGTAGGGAGAAGAAGATTATTTTCAGGATCCCCCGTCAACCGGAATTTCAATTTAGTGGTGAGGTGAAGCCTACCAAGAGAAAGACTCGGTTGACTACTTCAGAGGTTCAGAAAGGAGTACCGGTGTGGGATGAATTTCCAGGAGTGTTTGCTGAGATCTCAGGACTGCCACCAAAAAGGGTGATCGAGTTCTCAATTGATACTGTGCCTGGGACAGCTCCTATATCTAAGGCTCCGTACAGGATGGCACCGACGGAGCTAGAGATTCTGAAGAAGCAGCTGCAGGAGTACTCTGATAAGGGATTGATTCGGCCAAGTGCTTCACCATGGGGAGCTCCAGTGCTATTGGCGAACAAGAAGGATGGTGGTAAGAGACTTTGTATTGATTACAGGGAATTGAACAAGGTTACCATCAAGAACAAGTATCCCTTGCCAAGGATTGATGATTTGTTGATCAGCTTCATGGAGCCCGGTATTCTCTAAGTTGGATTTGCAGTCGGGGTACCATCAGCTAAGGATGAAGACAGAGGATATCCCGAAGACGGCATTCAGGACCCGTTATGGCCACTATGAATTTCTAGTTATGCCTTTCGGAGTCACCAATGCCCCTGCAGTTTTCATGGACTTGATGAACCGAGTGTTCTCGCCCTACCTGGATCAGTTCGTTGTTGTCTTCATAGATGACATCTTGATCTATTCCAAGAACAACAAGGAGCATGCAGAACACTTGAGGATTGTGTTGCAGACCCTCCAGCAGGAGCAGCTTCATGCCAAGAGGAGCAAGTGTGACTTCTGGTTAGACAGTATAGCCTTCCTTGGACACATTGTTTCAGCAGAAGGAATCTCGGTGGATCCCAGCAAGGTCCAAGCGGTGAAGGATTGGCCAATTCCGAGGACGGTGACTGAGGTTAAGAGTTTTCTTGGACTAGCAGGATATTACAGACGCTTTGTCCAGGATTTCTCTAGGATTGCAGCCCCATTGACCAAGCTCACTCGGAAAGGGGAAAGGTACATTTGGACAGAGGAGTGTGCTGCAGCTTTTGAGCAATTGAAGCAGAGGCTCATTTCAGCTCCAATCTTGAAGACTCCCTCAGGGAGAGGAGGGATGGTCATTTACAGTGATGCATCAGGGAAAGGCCTGGGGTGTGTACTTATGCAACATGGTCATGTCATAGCTTATGCATCCAGGCAACTGAAGACTCATGAGCGGAATTACCCAACTCATGACTTGGAGCTGGCAGCAGTGATATTTGCCTTGAAGATTTGGAGGCATTATCTTCTGGGGGATAAGGTGTTGATATACACGGATCACAAGAGCCTCAAGTATATATTCTCACAGAAGGAATTGAACATGAGGCAGAGGCGGTGGCTGGAGCTGATGGCAGACTATGATATTGACTTGCAATACCATCCAGGCAAGGTCAATACAGTGCCGGATGCACTGAGCAGGATGCCAGAGAATAGGGTGCTTGTCCAAATCACTCAGCAGAAGGAGCTGATTCAGGACATCATCAGATTGGACTTGATGTTGGTTCGGGGAACGGAGGAGGCAGGACAGTGCATGGCTTTGCAGATTCAGCCAACCTTGATAGATGAGATCAAGGAAGCTCAGAAGGAGGACCCCAGATTGCAGCAGTTCCGAGCTCAGGTAGAGGCTGGATTGAGGACTGATATCAGTATTCATCCGGATGGTGCCTTATATTTTGGTAGCAGGCTTTGTGTTCCCCAAGGAGAAGTTCGGCAGAAGATTTTGGCAGAAGCTCACAGTTCAGCATATTCCATACACCCAGGGGGAAACAAGATGTATCAGGACATGAAGAAGCATTTTTGGTGGAATGCCATGAAGAGGGAGATAGCCCAGTATGTTGCCAGGTGCTTGGTTTGTCAGCAGGTTAAGATTGAGCATCAGAGATCAGCGGGACTTCTGCAACCTTTACCGATTCCCGAGTGGAAGTGGGAGCACATTACCATGGATTTTGTTACGGCATTGCCTCGTAGTCCTAAGGGTAATAATGCGGTGTGGGTAATCATTGACCGTCTCACCAAGTCAGCTCACTTTATACCATTCAGGGTGGGGCAGTCAACAGAGGTCTTGGCAGACAAGTACATGAAGGAGGTAGTTCGTCTGCATGGAGTTCCAGTTAGTATTGTTTCAGACAGAGACACCAGATTCAGATCTCATTTCTGGGAGAGTCTCCAAGAAAGTCTAGGGACTCGTCTGAAGTTCAGTACATCATATCATCCTCAGACAGACGGACAATCTGAGAGGACCATCCAGATTCTTGAGGATATGTTGCGGGCCTGCATGATTGAGTTCCAGGGATCTGGGAAGACCATCTTCACTTAGCTGAGTTTTCTTATAATAACAGTTATCAGGCAAGTATCAAGATGGCACCTTTTGAGGCATTGTATGGGAGGAAGTGCAGGTCACCGATTTGTTGGGATGAGGTCGGTGAGAGAAGACATTTGGGGCCAGAGATTCTGATTCAGACCACAGAGAAAGTCAGAATCATCAGGGATCACCTCAGGGCAGCGCAGAGTCGGCAGAAGAGTTGGGCAGACACACTGAGAAGGCCATTGGAGTTCCAGACAGGAGATCATGTATTCCTGAAGATATCTCCTACCAAGGGAGTAATCCGGTTCGGTACTCGTGGAAAGCTTAGTCCGAGATATATCGGCCCATTTGAGATTTTGGATCGAGTGGGAGATGTGTCTTATAGATTGGCATTACCGCCATCTTTGGACGGAGTTCACAATGTTTTCCACGTGTCACAGTTGAGGAAGTATGTGAAAGATGATAGCCATATCCTGGATCACTCCGAACTGGAACTACAACCGGATTTATCATATCAAGAGCAGCCGATGGCCATTGTGGATAAAAGTGTCAAGACGTTGAAGAACAAGACTATACCATTAGTGTTGGTGTCTTGGAACAGGCATGCACCAGGAGAAGCCACGTGGGAGCGAGAAGATGTCATCCGTGAGCGTTACCCTCATCTCTTCACAACTTGATTGGTAAGACTCTTCCTTCTTATTCCGATTCTTGTTCTTATCCTTATTCTTATCTACCGTTATCTTCCTTCTTGTCCTTATTTATCTGTTCCCTTTCACTTTACGAAATTTCGAGGACGAAATTTTTGTAAGGTGGGTAGATTGTAATACCCCGTTCCCGGAATACGTACTTAGTTGCGTATTCAGTTTCCCTATCGTATTTTTTCCGAATTACTTCCTGTATTCGACCGATTTCAGTTCCAAATGTCATTTTCCTGTACTTTGGATTTTATATGATTTTCCGGAATTTTCCTGAAATTAATTAAATATTTTCAAAACCGGTGTCGACCAGTGCCGCTGATCGATTCTCAGATTTTTATCTTGTAAACAGTTAGGAATTTCTAGAAGATCCTTTAGACATTATTTCTTAGAATCATATTTTCTATCTAAATACTTTTTCTGAGAATTTTATGAATTTATGAAAATTCCAACGGAGTCGGTGGATAACTGATTCCGGGATTTTTAATTTTAAAACTGTAAATTATTTCTTCAAACGAATTGCACCATGAGCCTTCAAATCTTATTCTTGATTTTTGGTAAAATTTTTGGGTCATTCCGAAATACTTGAATTTTGGACATTTTTTCAATAATTGCAAATTCCACATTTTCCACCTCATTTCCCACTCACCCTCCCACCTAACCCCACTCACTCTCTCTCTCTCCCACAGCCGGCCAAGTGGCCAGGTGAGGGACACCTCACCCCTTCCTTTTTGCAAGGAAACCCCTCCTTTCTACACAAATTCCATCTCCTTTACAAAATCCCCATCTTATATATAGGTTTTCATTTGCAACTTACCTCTTTTTCTTCCTCCACTTCAACTCAAGAGAAGAGAAGCTCTCACAAACCCTCTCCTTCCTCAACCTGAACCCTAACTCCAGAGAACTCCCCAAGCTCTTCCCCTCCAGCTCAAACTTCTGATTTGGAGCTTGGATCGTAGCTCTCTCCGTCGTCAAGGATCACGTGGGAGCTATTCGTCAACCACCCTCTTCCCGGACTCGTAAAGCTTCGATCTAACGATTCCAAGTGAGTATTTCACTCACCAAGACTTGAATTAGCCCTAGAACACTTGTATCTACACTTCTTGTACACCTAGGTTACCAAAAACCTCGGTTTGGACCATCAAACACACTTCCAGAAATTCTGTTCTGTTCACTGTTTTTCCCTACGATTAGTCGACTATACCTAGGGACTAGTCGACTAATCCACTGTAGTTGAAACTTAGACTTTCAGGATTTCACAGTTTTAGTCGACTAGACTAAATTACCAGTCGACTAGATATCCCTAGTCGACTACTAGAATTCCCCTAGTCGACTCCTGAAATAGACTCAACTCTCTGTATCTCAAACTTAGTCGACTTAAGTATCCATTAGTCGACTAATAGTTCCCTGTTAGTCGACTACCCTTACAACCCTAGTCGACTAACTTTCCCTGAAACAGAATTCCAACTCTCTGTATCCCTGTTTTAGTCGACCAACCCAGACTGTTAGTCGACTAGAGGCCCCTATTAGTCGACTAACCCTTACCCCTAGTCGACTAATTCTGACTGTGTGTCATAGTTAATTTCTGTTCTGAATTTGGTTCTTATGCTTGTTACATGTGGATTATATCTTGCTTGTTCATGCTTCAATACTGGCACTACATGATCTATTACTGAATGGATGTATCTCTTAATGCCTCATGACTTGCTATTGCATATACTCGTTTCAGGACATGTTAAATAGTAATATCACCGCTTATCATGCCATCTCTAAAAACTAAGCATGATACACTTGACTTTTACATAAAAAGCACCAACTTACATATGGGTCGGGGGAAATATGCGGATATCGATACGTGTTCGTGTTTACAGTGGTAGTAGGTATATTGTACAATCATATTCCGGTCTAACCTGCGGTACACCAGGGGACCGAGGGGAGTGCTTGCTCCCTATTCCTGAATCAGTCATGACTAAGGGCATACATAAGACCCTCCTGAATAGCCTAGCGGCTGGCTTCCGTCACCAAGCAACGGAACAATCCTGGACCGTTATCCCGGGCATGTACGGGGTCCACTGTAAACATAGTTCGTCGATACCCCCGCTGTTTCCAATAACAACCTTGAGTTACTAGGATATGGATCTATGTGCGCTGGGACGCTGGGTCACATAGCTAGATATCACAGTAAAGCAAGTAATAATAATAATAGACCATAGCTATGCATTCATTCCATGCTGACTTCAGTTCTATACGTTTTCCCCACTTGTTGATTTATATTCGTTATACTGTTCCGGTTTTCCTTATTCATGTACCTTAGCCACTTGGCTGTATTTGTTATTGTTATATGTCTTGATCCCTTGGATTTGCACATTCAGATTCCGAGGCTTGGGTCGAAGTGGAGCCATCCACCGAAGATCAGGCTTTCTTTAGTGAGCAGGCAGATTAGCTCCGGTCCTCGTGCCAGACTCTCTCCTTTTGTCTCACGGGATCTCCATCCTACTCGTGAGCTTTTGTATACATATTGTATATATTCTTTTGGACTTGGTTATGATGTAATGCACACGTCATGTGTAATACTTTATAATATCCTGTGATAACTTTGTATGTGTACTTCTTGTGTTGGCATATGTATGGATACCACGCTTTGTCGTGTACTCTGTTCCTTATTGTACTTTTATGCTTAGCGTATATACGTGGGGACAAGTTATGACCTATGTATATACGTCGCAGTGACGTCCCCGTATCTGTGGAATCGGGGCGTTACAAGAGGGATAAGACACAAAGCCAAAACTTCAACCTCAATCACCTCTACACTTAGAGGGATACTAACAAACACAATCACCTCAACACTTAAAGAGATACCTAAAGCAAAGAAAGATGACAACTCTTGGTGATCACAAAGATCACAAACAACTTTGGTGATCACAAAGTACTAACCAATTTTCTCACAAAAACAAGATCCTATAGATAGAATAGAGATGATAACTCAAGTGTGAGAAAATAAAGTGTTTGGAATGAAAATAAACAAAGAAAAATGCTTGAGAAAATCACAAGATAGATATTAAAATGAAGATCAAAAATCAATTCACAAAGACTCTCTTTTTCTTTGAATTTTCAACACTTTAAAACAAATAAAGATAAAATCTTTTTGGCACAAAAAATCTTTTAAAAACTTACTGTTAAACACTTGTAAAGATGGAAAAAATTGCTCTCTAAAAACTTATACAAAACAACTCAAGAGAAGGCATATATATAGCCTTTCAAAAATCTGTCCGTTGGCAGTCTGGAAAGGTCAAAAATGACCTTCTAGTCGACCGGCGCAACGGTCATATTTATAACCGTTGTGCCTCCGGTCGACCGCCCGGTTGACCGGCCAGCACCCAAGAGCGGGGTGCTTTCAGTCAGTCGACCGCGCGGTCGACTGGCTGAGTTGGCTGGCCATGTGTACATCCTCGTGCACATCGGTCGACCGATCCAGTCGACCGCCAGTGTGGTCTGGCTGAAGTTTTAGGGATTAAAAACTTGTCTTCTTAACTTCTATAAAATCTCATAAAATCACATAAATTTCACAAAAATAAGTTCTTATAATATCTTTGAATACCAAACATGTGTGACCAAAAATCAACACATATTACGAACTATTTGAACCATTTTTGTGATATTAAAATTTGGCCTTTAAACAAAAACTGTATTTTTGAAAACTTGAATTTTGAAATGGAAAACCGTTTTCTCCAAAACTCATATGGATACAAAAACAAGATACTGAGACAAATTTGAAGCATATTGTATATGGATAGAATCCAATATACATATAGGATATGTATCTATGTTTTTGACATGAAATCCAAAACTGGTTAAACCAAAAACCAAAACCAATAAACTTTAAACTTGTGTGTGTATGTGAACTTGAGCATATCAATACTATATAATCTTTACACAAGATCTAAACATCTAAACTAAATACAAACCGAAGTCTTCTTATAGAACTACTTCTCCAAGTCGACTCGATCCAAACACGATCCAATGAGCTTGATTCCAACCGAGTGTTAGATGCGATCTCGATGCGCGAGCTCTTGAATCAACATGTGTAAGCTCCAAAACTCTTTTGTTGAAGCTAAACACCTACTAATATCTTGGTCAATCACTGAAACTATTTAACACAAGATTATTAGTAAACTTTACTACATGAGTTAATCATCATCAAAAGTAGAGTGAAGGGCCTCTGGGCCAACAATCTCCCCCTTTTTGATGATGACAAAACTCATGGAGTTATATATGCATGGATTAAAGTTAAGCTTCATAGAAGCTCCTCCTTAACTCATGCATAACAATAAACAATAAAGATATTCAATGAATGCATAAATCAAATAACACATATATGCATAAATGAGGAAATAAACATAAAACTTCCAAATACTTCTCCCCTTTTTGCATAAATACTTCTCCCCTTTTTGCATAAAACAAAAACATATATGCTGTAAGGTCCCTAACTAGTAATACTGTATTTTCATTTTTTCTAAAGTATTTAATTCGATTTACTGATTATTTTTGTTTAATCAAGTTAAATTATTATTTTTCTTGTTAATATTATTATTGGATATGCAATTTATTTTTGAGATAGTAAATGATAATTTGGCTCTATGTATCTATTGTCATTATTTCCTATAAACATTTTTAGTTACTTGTTACTGTTATTTTTATATTTATCATCATTATTATTAATTGTTATTTAATTATGACTACCATTATTTCATTAAGGTTATCATTTATTATTAATATTAGTATTATTATTTATCTTGATTAATTAATATTGTGATTGCTAACCTTATGATTATTTATGTCATGGTTAATTATTTTTAGTGTCATTATTAATTGTTAATATTATTATAGTTTATATTTATTTATTATTGTTGTAGATTCTTCTTTCCTTGATCCTACCCGTTTGGATTCCATAACCCATTACCCGTTTCTATTTTCTAAATCCAAACCCACTTACCTATTTGGATCAACCCGTAAACCAATCCAACCCGAAACCCATTACTAACTCCTATTCTTAAACCCTAACCTAAACAAATCCCTAAACTAATCCTCCTTCATTCACAGCCGCCATCACCAAGATCCCAGATGGCCGTAGCTCCACCTCTTGGACATCTCCATAGCCTCCGTCAGTAGCCTTCCTTGGCAGCCGAGTCTCCCAGAGCCAAGGCCGGAGCATCTCCATTCCAAGACCCCTCCAATTCGCGCATCCCTCTCCAACAGATGGCGAACCCCATGGCGCAGCAACCAAGCCCCTACATTGGCAGGCGCCCCTTCCCCTTCCCCATTGGCCAGCGTGAGTCATTACTCCAATTCTCTCCTTGTTAATAATTCTTGGTGCATGAGAATATATTTGTGTATGTAAAGTGGTTGAAATTAAATTAATAGTGGGTGCTGGTGTCCTTTTATGTGTGCATGAGTTCAAAAATATTGTTTATTAATTTCATTTGCATCTCTCTTTGTTATCATGATAATTCAATGTTGTTAGTCCCTTGCATTCTCTTCTCTGTGAACACTCTAAAGTACAAGTCTGTTTGACAAATTTTGTTGTCATTCTCTCATTGAGGATCTTCGTATATGTGAGCATCTATATTTAATTTTCCCAACTGACTTTGGTTTTATGTCACAATTAAGAGTAAATTATTGTATGAGTTTCGGTTTGAGATTTTCCTAAGGTAATTTATAAATTATAAGTTCATTACTTTATTTTTTGTATTTTAGAGTTTGGGCCATGCCAAGTTCCCACCCTTTTGGCCTTGAAACACCTTACTCCGAGCCGTTTTCGGGCTCTCCGCGGGACGCCGTCGATCGCCGTCGTCGAGCGCGAGCGCACCCCACGCCCTTCGCGGTGAGTTGCTCTATCCAACGACACCCTCCGCGACCCCGGACGCCTCCGTCGGAGCCTCCGTCGGTGCGCCGCAAGATGCCCCGAGGTTAGCTTTATTTAAATTGTATGGTGGCATTTATGTAATAATTGAGAAGTCCATTAAATTGTTATTGATGTGTACATAGGTGGGCTCTTGGATGCATGCGTGGGTGTGTAGGTGGGAAATCATTTATGTGTGGGGCTTTTTGCATGGTATGTGTGAGTTTCTATTAATGTATATAATTATATATTTATATATTTATGTATAGGTGGGTTTATGTATATATATATGTATGTAAGTATATGTTCATACGTGTATATGCATTTTAGTTAATAATAGGTATTTATTAAATTGGACATGTATGTATGTGCATGCTTGTTTATGTACGTGTGCGCGCATATGTTCGTTTGCACGTGTGGGTGTTTAGCATGTATTTATAATTATTTGTATGTATTGGTTTCGCGTTACAGCATTTTGGGTTTGTTTGGTGAGATCCGGACCAGTTGCAGAAGACCCGAACATGATTCAGATTCATACCGTTGTGGACCCGACACATAGGAGATTCGAAGACCGATGCATGGGATTATTCATAGACCAGTACCAGTTCGTGCAGTGAAGACCAGACGGAGATTCGGTTCCGAAACCTCGTCATTTCATGTGAGTGTTCGTTCTTGTGTATTTATCGTTAATGATATGCTTTACATGTTGCCTTTATCATTTTATGTGACTTTTCGTTATACTTTACTAGTTTGATTGCTTGTACCAGTTCATGAGACATATATGATTGTCCACTTTATTCATGTAGTTGACATTTACTTGTATTAGCGGTATTTCATGTGTTGGTAGTTTGGAGTCGTTGGCTTAGGCCTAGTTTTGATATATCTTTAGACTGTGATTTGGACTGAACTTGAATTATAGATGATATTGGATTTACGTTCTTTATAATATCCTGATCTACAATAAAATGAGATTGATATATTTCATGTAGAGTGCTTTCCAGACTTGTTATTCCTTCATGTGGTAATAACTTAGGTGATGATTCATTCAGATATTGATGATGGACTTGTTATGATGTTAGAGACTAGATTACTTGATGTTTGGATCAGTATATGGACTTAGTTAGAGTTTGGATTGATCTGGGATTTATGTTATTTATATTGAATATCGTTCAGTATTCAGATGTTACTGATTTGTTGGATTGTGACCAAATGTGTGGATATCTTACCTTTGACTTCGATATGTGATATCATGTTGGTTTTGGATTATTAGAAGTTAGAGTTCCAAGATATATCAACTGATTGGATTATAGAGTATGATGAGTAGTTGGTATTGACTCGTGAGTGGACTTATGCTAGATTGCAGTTCTTTGAGGGTGTTTCCTATTTAATATGATTGTGGTATGTGTTTGACTTGTTGATCTCGAGGATATATCATGTGCTTCATGTCTAGTTATTGATTACTTCAGTTAGTAGAGATTGAGTAATTGGGATAGTGATGTAGTTGATATTATTGATCTTGTACTTCAGAGTTACCAGATACTAATTATCAGTTGTTACTTAATAGTGAGATACTTGTTGGTGATTATAAGATGTTCATGTTCAGAGTTTATATGAGTTGTCAGTGATACATTGTGGTAGGGATCAGTGATCATGTATTTCATTGTTGATATGAGATGGCAGAGATCAGTTACTAGTTATAGTTGTCAGTGAGACTAGTTGTCTGTATCACCTTTATGTTAGTGGCTATATCTCCAGTATCTTATTTCAGATGTCAAATATTAGTTGTCAGCTACTCAGTTATCAGATATCACAGTTGTCGGATATCATAGTTGTAAGATATCATAGTTGTGAGATATCACAGTTGTCAGATATCAGTTATCAGTTACGAGTTGTCAGATTATCAGCTAGTGTTAACATCAACAGTTATTGGAGATATTGGTTACTATTACATATTAAATAACATTGATTGCTTAATAATAAAAGACACCATAACCCGGGGAACAAGGGGTAATTGCCTGATGATGCATGTCGTGTATTTTGGAAGGATTCTTATGGTACCGAGTTGTGGGTTCCAACCATGGGGAACCAGGGTAGTACTGGCTACCCATTCAGTTGTCAGAGCCTAGCGGCTTGTCCTGGTCCAGCGCCAGGGGTGTTAGTTGTCAGGGCTATGCCCGGATTACGGCGCCACACTAGTTGTCTTTTCGTGTGGGGCTGTGGTCTTCAGTTGTCAGAGCCTTGCGGCTTGTCCTGGTTCAGTGCCAGGGGTGTTAGACCGTGGTACCGGGCATGCACGGTACTCTTTCAAAACACATGCACTACATTGGCAGGCAGTTACAACAACGATTACATTGTTTGATATGTGGGAAAACGGCTGTAGTATGGGACACAGCTAAGTACTACATTAGTTAGGTTAATAATAACCAACCAGACTAGTGACATATGCTAGGTTATACATCTTGACATCAGCTATTAGTTTACATTTGTGATAGTTGACTTTGATATCAGTTGTTGTCCATCGTTGATATAGTTGACATTTATATCCGTCGATAGTTTACAGATGTGATAGTTGTTATATCTTTATTCATGCTTTATCAGTTGTACTACTGTTCTGTTATTTATTTGTTATTCAGTTATATGATATCTGCAGTTATTCTTGATATTTCTTTATGCACTGTTCTTATGCACGAGCTATTTCCCCTTTACACACACGCTCACCATGGTCGCGTTCTGACGACCCTGGATTTGCACGTCCAGATATTGGACGGTTTGTTTCTAATGTGCAGGTGTTCGTTGAGGCTGTATACTTCGCGAATAGCTGGAGCTTCTCCCTATTCTATTCTGGTACTCTTTATCTTTCTAGCCTTCGTATCATTTCCTGTTTCTTGTTATATCAGTTCAGTTGTTATTCCAGTCTTGATTCATATGATATCATGCGTGGTTGTTCATATGTGGTATTGCAGTATTCAGTATTCATTACAGTTGGGATTTATTATAGCTTGTTTCAGGTTACTTAAGGCTTAGCGCGTATACGTGAGGGATTTTCCTTGCGTATATGCGTCGCCGACTCGTGTCGCGTCTCCGCTTCAGCGTATTTTGGGAAGCGGGGCGTGACATATGCATTAAACAAAATAAACATGCATATATAAACTCTCAAAACTCTTCTCCCCCTTTTTGTCAATTCATCAACAAAGGGGTGAACAAACAAATCAAACAAGAAAGATATATATGCGATATACATTTATGAAGAAGAGAGACGTAAAGTTAACTCCCCCTACATACATGCATTACATGAAAAAGAGATGACTAAACCCTAATCACATAACGCATAATATACAATGTATAAAAGGAGATGTGAAGCTCCTCTACACACGTGTAAGACATAGAGAGGAGATGTCAAGCTCCTCAATATGAGATACACTCAATATGAATTTATATATAGAGAAGATGTTAAGCTTCCCTTGCATATAAGCAATACATATCAAAATATTATGATACCAATTGAAAAATATACCAATTTATGATAAACGTATATATTGAGACATTATGATACCAATTTATGATATCAATTGAAAATAAACAAAAATTTTAAGATACCAATTGAAAATATCTTGTAAATTTTTGATATAAATAGAAAATGAAATTTTGTACGTTTTTTATATCAATTGAAATATATATTGTAAATTTTGATACCAAATGAAAGTAAAAACTAATTGAAAATACAAACCAAATTTTTTTTGAAAATACAAATCATTTTGCAATAAAGATACCAAATTGAGAATAATACCAATTAAGATTATTGATACCAATATTGAAAATGTTAGCACATACCAAATCAAATTATTTTACATTATAAAGAGTGGGAGTAAAATCTCAATTGAAAATAAAACTAATTGAAAGATAAAACACGATTTTTTTCTCCCTCTTTATGAAGTACTAATAAAACAATGCATAAGCTTGTATAAGATACGAATTGAAAAATAATTGACATTAAAAACTAATTCAAGCTTAACATAAACATAATTTGTGTTTTAAGATGTAAAGATATTGTAAGCACAATCAAATTATATATATATGTATGAAAATGAATATATCAATTGAAATTGATATTAATTGAATTTTGAAGCATACATATATATAAAACATATATGAGTATACAAACATAAAAATATCAATTGTGATACCAATTGAAAATATAATGAGGATCAAGTGTATAATTCATACTACGTCTCTTTCATGCACATGTTTAAATAGATTTTCAATAAGAGCATACAAGGCATAATCGCCCATCCAGCCGCCCTTTGAAGGTAGGGGTTTTCAAAAATAAGATTTGAAAATATTTTAATATGTTTGAAAAACTCTACCAAGTGAAGAATATGAACTAGTTTAAGATAATTTGAAATAACTAGTTATAAATTCTTCAAAACATGAAACCAAATCATATATTTCATGAAGCTTGTATTTTACACAAAATTGACACTCTAGATATATAAGGCTCAACAAAGTACTCACAAAACAAAATAATGAGTAAACACAAATAATGTGAGTGTATAAGAATTATGTGAAAAGTATAATCATGAAAATAGGCAATGAAACTCATATGAAATTCCTTACCAAAAACATGAAAATCATTAAAACTAAATAGGCTTCAAGGTATATGTATGTTTTGTCTAAAACTGAAGGTATGCATACATATCCCAAACACAAATGAGTCTATAAAAGAATTTTGCATGAAAAGCAAGTGACTCAAGGGTATACATGTATATCTAAAGTTTTAAATAAAATTAACATATATATGAAGCTAAACACATTATCATAAAAAACATGTCCAAAAATAGGGAATACAAGTTACAATGTAAGAATCATCAAACTAGGCTATAGTAGTACATCTAATGAGTACAAATCAGCAAACATAGAACACACATATAATAATCAAATGTGGCTCACTAGTTGTACAAGTATAAACACAAGTTTTAATGAAAATTACATCTAAACATGTAATCAAAACCATGAAGCATAAAACGAAAACATAAACCAATATAATCATTATGTAAATGCACATGTCTTAAACTAAAATATTCATAGTAGTTAAACAATAGTGAGAACACAAAAATAATGGTCCATCTAAACATGGGTGTATCTCAAATACTACATATGTATATCACAAGTCTAATTATCATGGAATTTAATATAATAATCATGAAAAACATGAAAACTAATACATGCTAAAAATCAATAATATGAAAGCATGTAAACTAATAAGGAGTTAGAGATACTTATCAAAATCATTAGGACTAATCTCTAGATCTCCAAACCATGGTGGTTCTTCCACCAAACATTCTTAAAAGTGATGCATCCAAAATTGTCACCATTTGGCTCGGAACGCATCCACCATCAAGGCACCATTACTCTCACGTCAAGCGAGAGCCCACACCTACATCAAATAAAGTAGGAGTGGATTTTGCTACCCATACCTTATTGGGTCCATGGGAGTTAGCTCCTTACCTAACTCAAACAAACTTGTTTGCAAAATTTGAAGTATTTAATCTATCATAACAAAATTTTGAAAGGTGGCATTTACGTCCACAATGTGTACAAGTGTACACATGAGCATACATAGCGTCATGAGAGTGAACATGATAAGCATATATGCCGTGAATGGTGTGCATGAACATGTGGTGCATGTTTCTTGCGAAACATGAATTCTAATATCTTATGATCCATAGCACATTGGCTCAAAGTGGAGCCTAAACAATCTACACTTTTCTTCAACACACATATATCATTTTTAATACTTAAAGATAAAGTGGAGCATGTAATTGAAACACTAGATGGTGAAGCAATATTAGCATGGCAAACATGTGAATCTAAATCATTTTTCAAAGAAGTATTTTTTTTTGAAACCAAATCCAATTCCTTTGAAATTAAAACAATTTTATCTTTTAAAGAATCGTTATCTTTTAAAATAAAATCAAGTTTTCAAGATAGAGCCTCATTTTTCTCTAAAATAATGTCACAATCATTTTTATTTTTTAAAATTTTGTTTTCATTTAGGGCAAGATTAAGTTGGGATTTCAATGAGTCCCTGCCATTTGAAATCTCAACTCTTTCTTGCAAAACAATATCAAGTTTAAAAGACAAATTCTTATTTTCTTCTTTTATTTTAAAAGTTTTCTTTTTCAAAAATTTGTACTTTCCTAACAAGTTTTCACACACAATAGATAGTTCTTCATTTAAAGCATCGGCATCCATATAGTCATTACCAGAAGAACTAGCACGATCATTTAGTTGAGTATTCGAGTTTACCTTAAGAGAGTCATTCCCTTGGACCATGTAGCAAGCTTGTTCGGATTAATCATCACTAGATTCCTTCTCCATATATTTTGTCGTTTGTAGCGCGGGAGAGGTCAAAGTGATCCACACTGCAAAAGCGGAATCACAATGAGAAATAATAGATAGATGTTCTTTACTAAGAGTGCATCTAAGTGCCTCTAGGGCTTGTGCATTGGCTTCTATATGCCTGTTATTACCAAGATAGGATTTTTTTGTAGTAGCAAGGTAAACATGCATACCTAGAGTTTTCAGGTACATGGACATCTTAACTTTCCAAACATCAATATTGAAAGTATCATATATGGGAGGGGTCATGAAGTCCATGAGTGTGTGTAAACAAATAAGTGTGCAAATGAAATGTAGTTTAGTTAACTAAGATCTCACTCCTAGGTGGTTAAACCTAATATCAGGAGCGTAGGCTCTTATACCAATTGAAAATATACCTAGAGGGGAGTGAATAGCTGTATGGCTAATCTAATGACAAATGATGCGAAATTAAAACTAAATGGCAACACACGTAGTGTAACCAAAGAGTGTAGCCGAATTCCCGGTGAAGGGCTCTGGACTATCTCCTTTAAATTCCTCTAAATAAGAGTTGAGGTGTTATATGAAGCTCTCTTGGTTCAACACAAGCGAGACACGCAAACAATATCAAGCATACATGATATGAACAATATAAATCAATGCAAGGTATAAAAGAGAGAGAGTTTAGAGATAGTGGACCAATCGCAAACACAAAGATATATTTTGAGATTCGAGCCACTGCTCTCCGTCCCTGCCTTCACACAGAAGGATTTCTACTAATTCGTCCACACAGGACTTCCCACAAAGGGAACCTCCACTGAGGATTTAGATAAATATAATTAGGAGTACACAACTCCTCTCTCCAACAAACACAACCTCTACATAAAAGGCACGGCACAGCAGCAATCACCTCTACACTTAAAGGGATGGGCACTAATTCAAACAACAATCACCTCACACTAGAGGGATAAGGTACAAAGTCAAAACTTCAACCTCAATCACCTATACACTTAGATGGATACTAACAAACATAATCACCTCTACATTTAGAGAGATACCCAAAGCAAAGAAAGATGACAACTCTTGGTGATCACAAAGATCACAAATAACTTTGGTGATCACAAAGACCATTAACCAATTTTCTCATAAAAATAAGATCTTATAGATAGGATAGAGATGATAACTCAAGTGTGAGAAAATAAAGTGTTTAGAATGAAAATAACAAAAAAAATACTTGAGAAAATCACAAGATAGATATTAAAATGAAGATCAAAAACTAATTCCCAAAAACTCTCTTTTCCTTTGAATTTCCAACACTTTAAAATAAATAAAGATAAAAATTTTTAACACAAAAACTCTTTTAAAAACTTGTTGTTAAACACTTGTAAAGATGAGAAAAATTGCTCTCTAAAAATTTGTACAAAACAACTTAAGAGAAGACATATATATAGCCTCTCAAAAATCTACCAGTTGGCAGTCTGGAAAGGTCAAAAATGACCTTCCGGTAGACCACCGATCGACCGACACAATGGTCATATTGTGAACGTTGTGCCTTCAGTCGATCGCCCGGTCTACCAGTCAAAGCCATCGGTCGACCGCCCGGTCGACCGGCCAGTATCCGAGAGTGGGGTGCTTTCAGTCGGTCGACCGCGCGGTCGACCGACCGAGTTGACTGGCCATGTGCATGTCCTCGGCACATTGGTCGATCGACCACTGGTCCGGTCGACCGTCCGGTCGACTGTCAACGTGGTCTGGCTAAAGTTTTAGGGATTAAAAACTTGTCTTTTTAACTTTTATAAAATCTCATAAAATCACATAAATTTTATAAAAATAAGTTCTTGTAATATCTTTGAATACCAAACATATGTGACCAAAAATCAACACATATTACAAACTATTTGAACCATTTTTGTGATATTAAAATTTGACCTTTAAACAAAAACTGTATTTTTCAAAACTTAAATTTTGAAATGAAAAACCGTTTTCTCTAAAACTCATATGGATACAAAAATAAGATATTGAAACAAATTTGAAGCATATTGTATATGGATAGAATCCAATATACATATAGGTATCTATGTTTTTGACATGAAATCCAAAACTGATTAAATCAAAAATCAAAACCAATAAATTTTAAACTTGTGTGTGTATGTGAACTTGAGCATATCAACACTATCTAATCTTTACGCAAGATCTAAACATCTAAACTAAACACAAGCCGAAGTCTTCTTATAGAACTCCTTCTCCAAGTCAACTCGATCCAAACACGTTCCAATGAACTTGACTCTAACCGAGTGCTACATGCGATCTTGATATGTGAGCTCTTGAATCAACATGTGTAAGCTTCAAAACTTTTTTGTTGAAGCTAAACACCTACTAATATCTTGGTCAATCATTGAAACTATTTAAACACAAAATTATTAGTAAACTATGACTATATGAGTTAATCATCATCAAAACTAGAGTGATGGGCCTCTGGGCCAACACATATCTCAGATCTCCAACCTGAGCACGCAAATTCAGGGTCATCAGAAAGTGACATAGTGAGTGGTAAAATGAAGGAGGCATTAATATGTACTATAGTAATACAGTCACGATAATAATATATAATTCATGTGCATGTATTAGTGATACTATATAATGATGTCTGCAAAGTATACATAAAGCAGAAAATATGCAATGCAGAGCATAAATGTACATGAATAGTATGTTACCACATCAAATGTAACAAGTATCAAAAAGTGCGGCAGAATAGGATAATGAACAAAATATCAGAAATAATAACAAGGACAATAAAAAGGAATCATACATGTATTAGGCAAGTCATGTTATTATCATTTTATTATGTTAATTGAAAACCCAATGGTTAAGGAGTTCTTATCGAGTGAGTGTATTCCGTGCATACCCAGAATCACGGCCTTAAACAGACCCTTGGATGCTGAAACCAGGGCCAGCCCGCTAAGGCTGTGACAAGAAATAGGAAACGGGAGCTCAATGAGCTAATAACATAACAAGAAACGGGAGCTCATAAGCTATAATAGACGGAAGCCAGCACTACCCCGTCCCCTGCAGTGGGACAAACAATGGATGCAGACATCCACCCGATAGACCTAGTCAACCGTCAAGTTTCCCTCATTTTCAAGGTATATATTATATTTAAACTATACAATTCAAGAACAAGTATAATGCATGGTACATATAATATGATAACAGGACATGAGCTCTATTAATAGAATGAATCAAGATAACGGAAAAAGGGAAATAAGAGATGTGAGATTCTAGAGGTGGCCCTGTGACTTGGATCCACGTGTTACTTAGTTTCACACATCGCATATCAACAGCTCACATGTCCAGTAACGGGAATATCAATATCAATAGCAGAAAAAAATCATGTAACGGGAATATAGGAATATACATGTAGCAATAATTCTTGTGATATAAATAGTGATCCATACAAAAAGAATACAGAAATAATAAATGCATGGAATACAAAAATAGTCAATGCATGTATATCAGTGAATCTATGTAACAGTGGTATTAACATGGAATAATAGCGTACAGAGTATCCGTGTAACGGTATCCAGTGTATTAGCATATCCGTGTATCAGTGGTTCATAAACATGCAATAATAGTGTCGTGTGTATCAGTTCTGCGTAACAGTGATACTTATACATGGAATAATAGTATCTATCGTAATAGGTATTTACATAAAATAGAATGCTCAATGTATGAGAATATTCATGTAACGATAATACGGGTACATGTAGTAACAGTGTCCAGTGTGAGTCAGGTAACGGTGATCATACCCTATAATCGAGTATCAGATATCCTGATTTGTAATAACTATTACAATATGATCAAGACCACACAATTATTACATATATTTATCTATTTTACTTATCAATTTATTAGTTAATTTACTTAGTAAAATTATTAACTTATGAATCCCGGTATTTAGACAAGTCATCTATATTTTATAATAAATCAAGAAATAAAATAAATTATTATTATGTTTGATTATGTTTAAAGAATACTCATGTATATTCTATTTACTTCTATTTACAAGGATAATCTGATAATTACAATTTATTAAGTAATATTTACAGTGATTAACCGATAAACACGACTTATTTAATACAATAATCAATCAATTTAATTAAATATGATAACTATAATTTATAAAAAAACACAAACAAACTAGTAATAGGAAGGTAGCTCTCTTTTTCACGATGGCAACAGTTCCATAATCGTCCAGATCGGACTCTGGATGCTCCAGATATCGCCCGAACGCTAAAAACCACATAAAAGGGTTAAATATGTAATTAATAAAGATTAAATTATAATAAGTACTCCCGTTTTCCGTTACTTATTACAGTCATAGCGGGATGGCCCTGGTCTCAGCAGCCAGGGGTTTGTTTAAGGCCGTGATCCCGGATATGCACGGGGTACACCCACGCGATAAGAACTCCTTGACTATTGGGTTCCAATTAATATAATAAAACAGTATAAACAATAGTGACATCAAGAACGCTTGTTATTTGGTCACTCTCTCATTTAGATAATGGTACCCGTATGTCATGTTCGAACAGGTTCATCTGGGCTCCAGTATAAATTGTCAGTGATATGGGACACTGTAAGAGATTGATTAAAATACCAGGCGGTACTGATTATTATTGTATAAATAATATTACTTGCTCGATACATGTATAATACTGTTTAGTTATACTTGTTACTATTCTTCATATTTTATCCACTATCATGTCATCTGTATATTTTGTTACACTTCCTGATACATATTACACTTCCTATTGTGACACACTACTTATGTACGCATATACTCCACATTCCATGTATTTTCTTTTTCATATATTCCTCATGTACACACTATTCATGTACACTAATGACACTATAGCAAGATTATTCTTGTTTTCCCACTGACACCGTCAGGTAACTATTATTATTACTGTAAACATTATATGTTAAATAACGAAGACTTGATACATGAAAAATAAACACTTAATATTTATTAGTGTGTAAGTAAATATAATGTATCTTATTAATTATATACATTATATTAACATGTTAATGGTATAATAACATAAAGTTAGTTGATAATCATGTATTATAATGTTTCATGGAGATAATATAACATAACATGCTAAGTATTGATGATATTATATTACTGATAGGTAATATTGTTATAACATACCAAGTAATGATGATGATATAGATAACATATTTGTAATATTGATATACCAATTGTTAGAATAATTAGACATTATCATTGTTACCCTGACATGTATTATATATTACCGTAATTGTACTAGTATAGTATATAGTATTGTTTTCTTCATTTTACTACTCATTAGGTCGCTTTCTGACGATCCTGGGTTTGCTTGCCCAGGTTGGAGATATGCGATATCGTATTATCAGATATTTCATTGGATTTACATAGGAGACTCGTCATCGATACCATTCATAGGTATCTTTATTATTTAGTCTTTATTTTTCTATTTCTCCATGTTGCTATATCTATCATGATCACTGACCTTTTCTACAGGTTTTCTTGTACTTACTTAATGCTGGAACTATTGGGTATATTGTATTTATTCCCTTTACTGAGGCTTAGCATACGTACGTGAGAGTACATCCGCCCTGCGTATGTACGTCGCCGTAGCATCCCCATATCCATGGGGATCGGAGCATTGCAGAAATTTCTGCGAGTACGCACGAGGTTGAAAAATTCAATAGTAAAGAAAATTTCAGTTTATAGAAAAAGGAAGATGAAGGCATTGTTGGTGCAAACATGGTCTTCATAAGACCTTGCAGGGAAAGTCAGCAAAACATGCATGTATATTAGATGAGAATTAGGAGGAGATGGATCTAAAGGCGGCAAGCACGATGCAACTATGTCTCACAGATGAGGTTATGCACAACATGATGGATGAAGAAATGGCTACGGGTTTACGATCAAGATTAGAAACATTATATATGACAAAAAACTTGTCCAACAAGCTGTATCTCAAGAAACAACTATATGGACAACACAAAAAGGAAAGGAATCGGTGTTGGAGCATCTAGACTTCTTTAACAAGGTCATCAACTAACTTCTGTCTGTTGATGTCAAGATCGACGAGGAGAATAAGGCGTTGATACTTCTCAGTTCGCTTCCACAGTCATATGATCACATCATTACCATCATACTCTACAGTAAGAAAACTTTCATCTTGAGGATGTCACGTCAAGTACTATCAATGAATTAGGAAAAGGTCAAACCAAGAGGAACAAGAAGGATTGGGTTTGATGGTCACGAGAAGAGAAGGAATGGGAGAAAGAAAGAAAGGTTCGGACTCATCAAAAGCGTGTCACTTTTATCACAGGAAAGGTCATTGAAAAAATAACTACAAGCATTGATAAGAGTGGTTGAGAAAGAAGGGGCAATCTACGGAGATGACGTTGCAATGAGCGGTGTATCGGACACTAAAGTATTAATGGCTTTCTACGAAGACAACAATTCTCAAGATAAAAACTGAATATTTGATTATGCTAGTATGGTTCACGTATGTTCCTATAAGGAGATATTCAACTCCTTGATTGCAAGGAGGCAGGGAGTGTCAAGATGGTGGATGTCTCAGCTTGCAAGGTCATCAGCACTAGAACAGTCAAAGTTACACGCAGATATAGGACGGTTCATGCTCTGGAGGCAGTCTGGTATGTTCCGGAGATACAGTACAATCTTATATCCATAAGGGTGCTCGATAAAGAAGGATGTCAGATCCAAGTGCAACAAGACGGTGTCACAGTTAGCCAAAAAGACAGGATAATCCTAGAAGGAGAGAAGTGCGAAGGGTTTATACGAGTTGAAGAAAGAAAACTCAGTTCGAGATAGAGTTTCAGGGATAAACTTGGAAGGGAGCTCATCGCGAGGTGAAGCTTCAAGGAAGATTATGTCAGGATGTGAACCAGGTAAAAGTGTTACATGAAATAGAAAGGGTGTATTCAGGCAATCTTGAGATGGCCTAAGCCATGATGGTGAATCAACCAAAGGCCCCGGGAAGAGGAGCAAGAGTTAAAGGCTTCATGATACGATTACAATCAAGGTAGTAATCCAAAATCTCAAGGTGCTGTGCAAAAAGCTTAAAAAACAAGTCAAGCTGGACATTGTTAGGATTTTATCTTATTTTCAAGAAAGAGATGATGAAGAAGATCCAATCGCATTGGAGAAGAAAGAAGAACTCAGAGAAGAAGCAAATGTAAAAAAAAATGCGATAGTCGACAGGGATGTTGACCATGCACAGGAGGCTGTCGACAGGCCTGTCGACAGCGAGATACAGAGAAGAACAATGTGCTCAGTCTGTCGACAGGCCTAATGACATACAGGCATCACAGTCGACAGATGCTCGAGCCTGTCGACTGCCTGAGCTCAAAATCTAATTCAGGTTTTGTTTTTGAGGTGGTTTCAAGTTTCTTTTCTGGTGGACTCCAAATAGAACTTAATTTCTATTCTATGAAAGGTTTGTTCTAAAGTTTGATGGGTCTAGAATTCTTTTAAATTAAGAAAAGTACTTCAAATATCCATTGGTCAAAATCATTTTATAGTCTAAATAGAATTTATGTTGCAAATTCCTATAAATATAGATTGTAACCTAGTGTATTATATAATCTCGAATGAAGGAGATCAGAGGAAGCCAAGAAAAAGAGAGGAAGGTAACGGTGCATTAAGAGAAGGTATACTCCTATAATCTAGGTGTAGATTAAAGGGGAAGGTCAATACTCTTGTGGAATCAAGGAGAAGGTTAGATCTTTATTGTACCAAGTTTATTATTAATACTTTCTCAAGTTCTCTCCCGGTGGACGTAGGTCGTATTTGGGCCTGACCATATTAAATCTTCTTATTATTGTTTTTGTTACTCTTTTGTCTTAGTATTACTATTTTGCTTTACAACAGTTTTTCTTTTGCAAGCATTATCATATCGCCACAGGTTCCGCTACGCATAATAATTTGTATCAAAGCGCCAGTTGTATATCAACAGAAGGTGTTTTTGATGGTCATGCAACAGAAAGAGAAAATAGAGTGCAGGCCTCTTGAGATCTCTCCTTTTCGATCCAGGACTTCTCATGGAGTGAAGATTATTCACATAGATTGAGAGGAGTTTCAAGTATAACAATGTTGTGTTTTTTAAGGGCTTTATTTTGTTATTGCTCTTTTCTTTAGTTCTCTTTTAGATCACATGTTTGTGATATTATAATGTAATGGTACTTTCTTCTGAGCAATAAAAAGCGAGCTGGGGTTAACACTGATCTTCCATCCTTTCAAATCCTAAAAATTGGCAGGGTATGTTTCCTTGCATAGTAAACTGACTGTTTATTTTTTCTTTCATAAATTGTAAACTGGCTGTTTTTTTATAGTTACATAAAGAAAAAGAAAAGCTAACTATATCATAATACAAAAGGGAAATTAAGAACAGAGTATGCATTGTCCATCGACAATCCAAATCTCCTATCAATTTCATCAAGGGAAGTATTGCTATCAAGTAGGGCAGCAAGCAAACTGTTCTGACTAATCGGGGGATTGACTGAGCTTTCATGGTCTTGAACTACTTTGTTGCATTGGGCATGGTTTGGAGATGCTGAGGCAAATCCCGGCAGCATCCTTATGTTGGCCCCAAGGCCCATCACTTTAGTTTTGATGATGATTAACTCATGTAGTTATAGTACTAATGATCTTATATTTATTTAGTTTCAGATATAATCAAGATCTTAGTCGGTGTTTAGCTTCAACGAAAGATTCGAAGTCAAGTTTGAAGCTAGCATGTATTGATTCAAGAGCTCGCACTTCAAAATCGCATCAAGTACTCAAAAGGAGTCTAGCTCGTTGAATCAAGGTTTAGACCAAGTCAAGATGGAGAAGAAGTTTTTCAAGAGAAGATTTTCAAGACTTGTGTCATATTTGTAAGTATTAAAATTTTATTTTTAGATAAAATATAAAGAATATATTAGTTGTGAATTGCTCAAGCTCATATACACACACACACACAAAATTTATAAGTATTTTCATAAAATAGTTTTGGTTTTAGAAATACCATTTTAGTTTTGAGCCTTAAAGAAGATATCTTTATATTTCATGGATAGAGTTTATCAAAACAAGTTTACATGTTTCATATGTATATTAGATTTCATCTATATACATTATTGATTCAAATGTTTAGAAAAACTTAGTTTGATGTTTCGAGTTCATGGTTTTAAGTTTTGTATTTATCAAAAGTTTGTTAGAGCTTAATTGTCAAAAACATAGATATTTCATTTTATATCTATATTGGGTCATATTTAATATCTTGTTTTTGTATTTGAACAAGTTTTGAAAAAATCATTTTTCAAATTGAAGATTGATTTTGAAAAATACGATTTCCGATTTAAAGTTAAAATTTTTTATCGCAAAAATAGTTCAATATGTTTGTAATATGTGTTGATTTTTTATCACACATATTTGTAATTCAAAGTATTTTCATGAATTTATTTTTGTGAATTTTATGTGATTTTATAGGATTTTATAGGATATTGAAAGACTAAGTTTTAATCCCTAATAATTCCTGACCTGGCCATCTGGCGGTCGACCGATCAGAAGTCAGTCAACCGATGTGCACAGAAACGTGCACAAGTCCTGACTTGAGGGCCAGTCGATCGGGCGGTCACCGATCCAGAGAGTTTACTTCTGGATCTGGTCCCGGTCAACCGAGCGTCGACCGACCAGAGAGCTTTGCTCTCTGGTTCTTGCCTAGGTCGACCAACAGGTCAAGACCTGGGTGCGGCCAACCGCCCGGTCGACCGGCAACCGCAACTGTCATAAATATGACAGTTGATCGGCCAGTCGGCCGACAAGTCATCTGGCCGGCTAGTTTTTGTAGCTTTATAAAAGGGGGCTGTTTTGGCTAGTTTTACACAAGATTTTGGAGAAGTTTTAGAGCCAATTTTTCCTATCTCTCTTAAGGTTTTTTTTACTTGTTTTTGGGTTAAAACTTTCATATCAAATTTTAAAGAGTGTTTTCAAAAGAGATTTCTTGAGTTTTTCACCACTCAATCTACCTTATTTTCTCACACAAACTTGAGCTTTCTATTGCTATATTTATCCTCTAGGGATCATTTGTTGTGAGAGTGTTTTTGGTGATTAAAGTATAGAGATCACCAAATTTATATCTTTATTTTTGAGGAGGTGAACTTGTGGGTTCGCGGTTTATAGAGTTCTTGAGGGAACTCATTGTAGAGGTGCGGCCTGGGCAAGCTAGTGTACTTGCGTGTGTTGTTCTTGCGAGAACAAGTGAGAGACTTGCAGGTGAGGGAGCTTGTTGTAGGTGTTACGACATCGAGTGATCTTGTGGGATCGATTTTAGTGAAAATCCTTCAGAAGGTGGGGACGTAGAGCAAGTGTGCTCGAACCTCAAAATAATTCTCCCGTGTTTGCAATTGCTCATCTCTTTCTCTCTCACTTGTGTTTATATATCTTGCATGCTTATATTGTTTATCTCTTTATATGCTTGATATATTTGTGCTTAATTGATATATGTTTGGGATTGTTTACTCACACTTGTATTCAACCAAGAGAACCATAGTGGCACCTCTCAACTCTTAATCTCGAGGAATCTTGAGGAGATAGTTCAGAGTCCTTCACCGAGAATTCGGTTACACTCTTGTGTTATACTTTGTGTGTTTGCGTAATAATTTTTAGTTCGCATAATTAGTTTTAATTCTGCATTGTTGTACATTAGATTAGCTTGTCACTTATTCACCCCCTCTAGGTGACTTACACCTTACCCTTGCACTTAGAGGAGGAGGAGCACGAGGAAGATGAGTCAGTCATCTAGACATCATGGAGGTTGGTTAGTGGAGCTGAGGAGTCAGCCATGTCTACTACCGGGGAGGAGGTAAAAGGAACTGGTGGGTGGGCCTCAGAAGTTGGGTCTTCTTTAACTGTCCCTGAGCTCGACCCTAAAGAAGGTTGAACCGAACAGGGTTGCAATGGCTCAGAAAGCCCAGCACTAACGCGTACCTAAGACATTGCATTTGGGGTAAAAGGCCCATCCCCAAAATTTCTGAAACTAAGTTCGTTTTGTAATTGGGCCGATAAGCCCAATTGACCTTAGGGTTGGCCCAGAGGGAGAAGGGACTGGAAAATCATGTGCACGTGCGTGGGGCTGTAATGCTGCAAGCCAACATTAAGGTTTTCATCCAGCGAAGGTGACGCATATCTAGGATTTCGGTTGCAACATCAAACGTGAATCCAAGGCAGTGGGACACCGGCTTCATCATTGGCCTTACAAGTAAGGAGATCCATGACGACCATCTCAACTTCTACACTGTGTTAGGCTTCGGAGGAGGTGTCACCAGCGAGGGAGCTTTGTAACATGGGAGAGAGGATGCAGGAAACTGTACGGTGGCTCTCGACCACAACGCCGACAAAACAAGTTGGATGTGCTCGTATTCAAAAGTTTGCCAGAAATTGGGGATCTCCTCCCCTTTGACACCTACATCGGCGCCAAGGACTAAGGGGTGAGACAAATCAACTTCCATGGCAACCCGCGTGAACCGACTTTTTGACAGAGACTCGGTTGCTTGATCAAGTTTGACCAAGCGTCCAGCTCGTTGAACAATCAACGTCAACCCCTCTTGATACCACAACGCTGGAGGCAGATCAGGCAAGCAGAGCCAAACAACAACAGACGACAAGGAATCTAGGAAAGGTCTAAAATGAAAGCATCGAGGACCCATGGCAGCTCGAGCAAGACCTTGTTGTGATCATCCGGCGATGTGAAAAGGAACACATAGAAGCCAAGGTTTGAGGGAAAAATTTCCCAGTCCACTTGCGGCAACCAGAGGATGGCGAGGCCTTGATGGACTTTCTCCACTGGAATCGGTCAGTCGAGGATCTTTCTGACCAAAGAACAAGCCTAAGGCTTGCTACCTTCGTTGACTACAGCCTTGAGGATGGTGACCTCTGCAAGGAAAAGCTCGTCGGAAGTGCAGGAGGTCTTCATAGAAGAAGAGTGGGGTTTGAGGTTGAGGGTTAAGGTTCAAGGCATATTTGTAGGAAGGAGGACTGAAGTGAGGGCGAAGAAACATAGTAGCCACTGGCGGTCATGGAGGACGGGATTAGGGCATCTCAACCAGATTTGTAAAGTAATTGGTTTTTTTTTTTTTTTTTTTTTTTTTTTTTTTTTTTTTTGTGTGTGTGTGTGATAATCATACATAACTACATAACAAAAGGAAACAAAAGAGACAGAAAGTGTTCAAGTACCACCCTTCAGCGAGGGGATCGATGCTCATATCACAGGGAAGTTCTATATCATGCTCTGTGAGATCTTTGATTGATGAACATTTGGGCCATGTTCATTTGATCTTGTTTTGAAGTGGGCCTCAAAAGAGGCAAAAAAACAATGAAGCCTAATAAGAAATAAAGGCCCAAAAGTTGATTTTGGCTCCCATTTTTAATGATGACAAAGAACGTCAAAAATAAAGAATAATTAGCACTCTGATAAAGAATTAGCGTTATGACAAAGAGCGGAGAATTGATGATGATGTGGTCATAAACTCAGAAAATAGCCCATAACTAATTAGCTCGGCCCAGTAACTAGAACCCAACTCACAATCAAACTTTCTCACCCAAAAAATTAAAAAATAAATTAAAAAAATTAAAAAAGGGGAAAATCCAATGGACCAAATATTGGGGCGAAAATTAGGCAGTTGTTTTTGGTGACTTCGGAATCTCAGATTCCCAACTTCTCCTTGTTCGAACGTTAAAAAGGTTGAAACCCAACAAAAAAGAAAAAAAGGGGGGAAAAAACCCAACAAATAAAAACCTCGAAGAGAGGAATGAGCAGAAGGAGATAATGGTGGCGATTGGAGAAGAAACGAAGAAAAAGGGCTCAAAGCCTCAAAACCCATCAGGTAGTTTTTCCATTTTACCCCCTAATTTTTTTTCTTTTTATGGTACAGTTGTGGTGATGATGATGATGATTGTATTTTTATTTATTTTTTAAATTTCAGGGGTGAATGATAGCGATTTGAAGTACGCATTTTACCACTTCTCAACGAGCGGGGCGGCTGTTGCAGTCGCCACCTCCTGCACTCATCCTCTAGGTCTCATCCCCCGCGCCCCCCCCCCCCCCCCCCCCAACCAAATATTTTTCATTGATTTTGTTTGTATAGTAATTGGAAGAGTTTTTAGTTTGTTGAATCATTGATTGTTTGTTGGTCTTGGGAAATGCTCAAAACACGATCTTGTAGCTTATGTTTGTTGCCAAAGTTCTTGAGGAGTTGAAATAAGGACAAAACTTCAGATAACCCAATTCATTAGGGAAGCGAAATTACTTGCAAATGCATTTGATTGGATTTTCGCAAATATATATTTTGTCAACGGGCCTAAAACTATTTTAAGGTGAAGACATTGGCCAGTTAGAAACTTCTATTTTGTGATTTTTTGTCTCCTCCGCTTGCGTGATTGGCCTCTATAGGTCGCTGCCCACAACTGTAGGTTGTCGATTTACTTGAATGGTCATCACCATCACCTGTTTTTTCCGTATTTAAGACCTCATGGTAAACATGTATTGCGAGCAAATGAACAAATTGGAAAGAATTCCCAGGTTCATTTTGGCAGTAGATTAATGTTATGGAATCGCTGTTTGAAAAAGTTCACACATTACCATTGAAATGCACGGTTATATATACCAAGTGATGAACCACATTGGTCCCTTTTAATGTATCATTGTAATCAGATCAAGCACATGTGTTACCACCATCGATGAGGAAAGAATAACAAAATCTGAGTGAAAAGGGAGAAGAGCTGATCCATGTTTTGCTATCATAATAAGAGGATGGAGAGAAGCCTCGCAAAGAGTCAAGTGGTTGCTGCACTTGAAGTCTCAGGGAGATAGGACAAGTACTTCTAAAAAGGATAAGCCATCCTTTAAATTCTCTGTTGAAGTAAGTAGCCACCATAGCTTCCATATCTCATGAAATGAATACCGTCCATGTTGGTTTAAGAGAATCCTCACAAAAAGTAGTGCTCTTGCCAAGCTTAAAGGAGATGATATTTGGAAAAAGTGGAAATCTTTTTAGAATACCTTTCCAAAAGAAAGAATATTTAGTCCTTAATAGGGTGGTTAAATTCTTTCTAATAATATGAATAGACAACATGCGTCCAGACGGTGCTCATGAATAAGCTTTTCTCCACCACCATTTTATGTAATATTGAAATGTTTGTGAACCTAGCTTAGCAAACATCCATACATCCATGATGTTTAAGCTGACAAACCAATGCCCAATTAGGGAAATGAAAGCTAGCACCTCTTCTAGAAACTCCCTTCGAAAGGAATTTGATTCTAATGACATCAATTTTTGGTAACTACTGATATGGTAAATCCATCATGAACAAGTACTGTGGAAGAGAGACGAGAGAACAAAACTAAGAATAGCGAGTCTACCACCAAGTGAAAGATTTTCATTCTTCCAACCGATGTTGTATAGTATGACTTGATAGTCTTTGTCAATCAAATCCGTGATGGAATGATGCAGTATCTTAAAGGGTTTGTGGACTTTTTTATGTTATGGATGTTCAAATCTAACTTGAAAGGCTTGAGCACTAATCTAGCTGAGAGAAAACGCACGTCAGAATACGCCTTTTGTTGAGTAGCAAATGGAGCAGCGAGAACCAATGTTGCTTTATTTGTGGTGGGTTGAATATGTGATATGTTGCAAGGCCATGTGACAAGCTACAGTTTATGACCCGTTTCAACCCTCAACTCTTATCTTTGTTCTCATTTTTTCTTTTCTTTTCTTTCCCGAGGACCCATTCCCAAGCCCTAGCTGTTTCAACGAAGTATTAAAGGTTACATAACTCTTATGAACATGTAGTTTTTTTATGAAAGAGATTTTATGATGATGCATTTTATTAAAATTTCCTCTCCTAAAATTGGTCCAAAATAATTCTAGCAAGAAAAACATTTCTACCAAGTCAATGGTGGGTCGGTTACAAGTTGCATGTATCCGATTCATGAATTCATGGGTCAGGCACGGGTCAAGGGTACACGGATTGATCTGAATATGACATGAGCTATTTCCCAACCCTACCTAAATTTATCACTTTAGTAAAGAGATAAAATGAGATTGCACCTACTGGGGTTGTGCTCGCATCTTGTTGAACATCCTTTTGGCTTTGTGACAGGAGGCTGTGTGTCTGATTATTGTCGGCTAGACTGAGAGCCTTTATTGGGCTTAGGAAATTTGAGCACAGATCACTTAGTAGTGTGGGATATCACTAGTGATGAGTGGTGCTTCTAGGATTTCCTAGTTACACTATATGCACTCTTATGTTTAGATATAAGGTGTTTTTGTATCTCTCATGCTTGAGAGAGAGAGAGAGAGAGAGAGAGAGAGAGAGAGAGAGAGATGAGATTTATTTGAGGGTGAGGGTCACATATTAAAGAGATTTATGTGAGATTAAGTAAAAAGTAAAAGATTTTCCTTGTCTTAGATTTATAGTACAATAAAATCCTAAGCTAAAACAATTGTTTGCAAATAAATATTACCCAAGATATATATTTTCCCTTTTTTTCCCTTTTCTTCACGCTTTCCGCTATTACTCAATTCCTTTTTATCATTTGTTCCTTTCCCTTGTTTTCAAAGTCCAAATGTATCAACTTTCACAAGTCATTCCACATCACATACATGTGTGTACATGTGTTTTTTTTTTTTTTTTTTTTTTTTTTTTTTTGGGGGGGGGGGGGGGGGGGGGTGGGGGAGGGAGTGTGGGGTGTTCCCTTTATTCTTAGTCAGTATTGCATATCAATACACCACTCATCATGTTTGTATTATATGCATCCCCCACCCATACTTTCATATAAGAAAATTTCATCCACTGCAAACTTACCCTAAACTTGGTTAAGTTGCAACATGGAGTTGAATGTGCAATGCAGTAGGTTGAGTACGTTGCCTCAGTCTCTGTCATTCAAAATATGCTTTGTGATTGCTTCCGATATTGTGTGTAATTTAGAATTGAATTGCAGATGTTCTCAAAGTTAGACTCCAGATGCAACTTGCTGGACAGAGAGGTCATTTGATTGGAATGGTATCTCCAAGTTACTTATGACTGTCTGATGAATTTGACACTGTGTTTTGATCTAAGAAATCTTTTCTAAGATGCGGAAAATCTACAGGGAGAAACTTTTTCACGGATAGTAAAAATTGAAGGGCCTGGGGCACTATATCTGGGGCTTGTACCAGCACTGACTAGGTCTGTTCTTTATGGAGGCCTCCGGTTAGGCTTATATGAGCCTTGCAAGTATATCTGTGACTTAATGTTCGATTCAACTAATATTCTTGTGAAAATTGCATCCGGTGCATTTTCTGGTGCCGTCGCTACTGCATTGACCAATCCAACAGAAGTTCTAAAGGTGAATGCTGTCATGTTTATTTTCTGTATTCTCTTATGTTTTATATATACATTTTACATTCTGGATGGTAATTATCTATAGGTAAGGTTACAAATGAACCACAACTCTGGAAGGGGGGCTATCAAAGAGATACGCCAAATGGTATCAAATGATGGGATGGGATCTCTTTGGAAAGGGGTTGGCCCTGCAGTGGCCAGAGCTAGTGCTCTGACTGCTTCACAGTTGGCAACATATGATGAGACCAAACAGGTTTGATTCTTAATCTGATGCACCATCTTTGACTTCAGTTGTTTAGTAGTGACTTTACGTTGTTTCAAAAATGTTTAGTACAATATACTACTGACCACTACAAATGAGTTTATCTGTCTTCAATTTATTAACAAACTTTTTCTTTCTCCGGTGCAGGCCTTGCTAAGGTGGACACCTCTTGAAGAAGGTTTTCATCTGCATCTCATGTATAGGGAATTTCTAATTCTTTGGTGTTAAGATCACTAAAATATGACTGGAGCTGGCATAAGCTGAGACATTCTTCATTAGAAACTAACTTTGTGTTATGTCTGTATGAAGCTCAAGTGGTGTAGCTGGAACTGTTGGGACACTTGTTACTGCGCCCATGGACATTGTCAAGACCCGTCTTATGTTGCAGCAAGGTGGCAAAAGTCACAAAAGTAGTTTTCATTGTGCATACCAGGTATTAAGTTTGAGTGTCCAGTGGTTGGTGAAGAATATGAATACCCCCTTTAAATTATGACAAGCTATGCTTGCTCGAAGTTTGTAGTAGAAGTTTTTGGCATCTACTTTAAGCTCTTGTTCTTATGTTTTCTTTTTCTCTAAAATAGGTCAATCTGAATTTATGATCAGTTGATTAAATGTGGATTGTGTAGTTTTACTGCTAACCATCTTACTTATCATTTTGAATGTACATATGATAGTTCTCTAACACATGCACTTTAGAATATAACCTTTTATGTTTGGCTGGCTTAGGCTATTACTTCAAATGCTATAGTGTTGGCTTGTTACCATTATACCTCCTTTGGATGTTCCCTAGCTTGACCCTCTCATGCTTCCTTGATCTCATGGTTTACTCTCAAAATGCGTGTTATTCATGGTGATTCCCTGTCAGCCTTCTGATCATAGAGTGGTTCACTTCCTCCTCCTGTTGATTTGAGGGGTTTCTCTATTCAAATGATCTGTTTGATGTGTCTCCTCTTTGCTGGGATCATATCCTCTTCTTTAGAATCAAATATGTTTTAATAGATCAACATAGTTGTACCACAATGTCATGCCACTAAAGCCTTCATGTGAAAGGCTTGTGAAGTTTCTGCCAGATCTCCCTCACCAATACTCTTGCCACCCATAATAACAAAACATGTTGAGGAAACAAAAGGAAACCGCAAGAAAGTATCAAGTCAAATGCACGGTTTGATATATTAATTATTGTTGCATTTAAAGTGGAGGTTATGATGGGATGTTTAGTTTGGAGAAATAAGTATACATTGATTGGACATAAGCTCTCGTGAAATACCAATGCTCAACTTTATTCAGCTCCAGCATGGAAACCCTGAGAAGATCTGGCTCTGGTGCTGTACTTTACTCCCTACCGCTTTTAATTTCCCTTGAGAAGGCAATATACATGTTTCTTTCTGTATTCTCGATTGTTGTTTTATACCTACAGTGACCAATATTCAATGTCAAATGTCAAACAGTTGAAACTTCAAATAGTTTTTTCAAAATTGTACTCATTTAGAAGAGGAAGCTATTATTATTTTTCGTAAAGGAGAAAAGGTTCCCATGGTATATTGCCAGACTTAGGGTTAGCATTACTCCTTTAAAGAAATTATGTGGCTTTATGAGAAGAAAACTGTCTCCAAACTTCTTGCAAACTTCAGTTGTGTCTGATTACTGACTCTTACAATCTAGATTGTATAGAAGCTGGCTGAGCTGAACCCACACGAATTGATCCATATTTTTGGCATATAAAGAAGAAACTCGTACCTTGCTCTTCCTTAGAAAACTTGAAATTCCAAGTTTTGGTGATTTTGGTTTCTACATGGTTTTTATGATTGTTTTTATCACTCCATTTGAAAAAATTTAGTATCCTTTATTTTATTGTTTTTCGAAACACACTAGAATCTGGACTCAATTTCTTTTCCTAGAATATTTCTCTGTTCAAAGTATGAAATGTATGATGTATCCCTTCCGTTTGCAACTCACTAGTTTCATAGTTCTGAAGTATTTTCTTGATAGTAGTTTTTATCTTCTGGCAAGACTAGATGAAGCCAAATATACTATTGCTAGTTCTTTTAGCAGACACTGACTTGTCCTTTTTCATTGGCAAATGGGGGCATGTGCTGCTGATTGTTAGGTAATACGTACGGAGGGCATAAAAGCACTTTACAAAGGGTAAGAATCAATTTTGAACATTAGTTTGAAATATGCGTGCAAACATCCAGAAAAATGGATTAATACCTGCTTTATGCTCAATGAATTATCTAGCGCATATTATGAATATGAGGTTCCCTCTCTTGCTGTTTCACACAATTTCAACCTGGAATATCTTGATCTTTCCAAACACTTCTGTTTTCCTTCTGAGTTCTTTCTTCTGACACATATTATGCATAAATATGTGCAAATGTTTAACATGTGGCAGAAAAGATTGGGAGTGTGATTCTGTTTAGCTCTTTGGTTTATTCTATGCCTCAAAGATGATGCAATGTTCTGTGATACCTGATCTAGAGTGTTAATTAAAAAAATAAAATAAAATTAAACAACACACGTGAGCGAGCTTTACTCGGTCAAGTTTCGTACAAGGGGCAAATTCTCAACTTCATTCTATATCCTTGAACCCTAACATTTAATAGATTAACTACCTCCCACCAACATGTCTGTAACTTAGTTTTGTATGCTCGAACAGTTGAACCCTATCATGCACCAATTAAAATATCTCTAGAATATTGAATTATTTCCAACTTTTGAAAATAGCAATCCATTGTGGACAATGGACTGCTTAATGCAAGATGTCAACGCAGTTCTCTATAGAAAATCTCGTCATCTTACTTTTCCAAATTGTTCCTATTTTATGCGGAAATTTGGAGGGCTGCTCTTGCTCCCGGGAGCTTAAACTTCATGAAAAGAAAGGTGGCCTATTTGTGTGCCACAGGCTTTAATGGTCTAATTGGACTATAACTACTAATGCCTCGTTTAGCCCCATTACTTGCTAGCCCTATAGAACTTAGAATTAAACTTGTTGACTAACCAATAGAGCTTGATCAAGTTTGTGTACATTTTCCTAACTTCAAATGGCTAACATAATCAAATATCTCTCTGCTGTATTTCTATAGGTGTCAATTTTAGATTGATTTGATGTCATATCAAGAAGTTGTGCCCCATTAGCTTTTGCTAGCTTCAAGTAGCTGAAAGAACTATATATAGATAGAGAGAGAGGTAGAGAGAGACAGAGAGAGACTTGTGTTATTCCAGAAGGATTCGAGGCTGAATCATTCCCACTCAAATACAATCATACGACATCCGAATATAAGATCCATTCCGTTGAAGTTGATATACAATATTTCAAGTAACTAAAAATCAAAATTAGATACTTTGAATACTTTTTACCCATCCATCAAGTAGGCACAAAATTGACGGCCGTTAATAAAATATTGCTTAGATCTATGTTTTTAGATATACAAATTTTTGATCTGATTATTTCATCATGATCACTTGAAAACTCTCACACCAATTTTTGTTAGATTTTAAATATTCTACACCGTTAAATTAACCAGCTCGCTATTTCGATCGTCTATTTTGTGGCTACTTGATGGATGGACAAAAAGTATTCAAAATACATGATTTTTTATTTTTAGTTACTTGAAATAATTTAGATCAACTTCAATGGGGTGGATCTTGCATTCGGATGTCGTAGGATTGTATTTGAGTGAGAAAGATTCGGCCTCGAATCCTTCCGGAATGACACAAGTGTGTATATATATATATATACACATATATATATACACACACACATACATATACATATATATATATATATATATATATATATATATACATACATATATATATACACACACATACATATACATATATATATATATATACATACATATATATATATAGCCCCCAAGGTGACCTAGTGGCAAGTAATTACGTTTGCTCCCCGAGTGGCTTAGTTCGAGGCCTTTGGTGGACATATTTCACTCCTGGACTTTGGCTCGCAATTAACCTTATTTCGTGATAGGAAACTCTCGGGGAAGGGGATACAAGACCCGTGGGATTAGTTGGGGGTTACACTCGTTATCCGCGTTGTGTGCCTCGGACACCCAAGGATTTCAAATACACACACTAGTATACGGCTCGGTGGTAAAAACCGATCGAGTGGTGTACCGAGCGGTGGAGGGGGAAGGAGGAAGAAGGCATATAAGGGCGGTGGAAGGAGGAGAAAGAAGAAGACGCGGCGATGGCGAAGCCCTGCGGCGGCTCTCTCTCTCCCGACTGTGGCTCTCTCCCTCCCTCTCTCTCGCTCTCTCATTTTCTCTCTCACGCGGAAGTGAAGACGAACAGACATACAAAATTTGTATATGAGTCATGCGAGAAAACCTCCCTTCGGTCGGTTTTGATAAAAAAATAGATAAATAGACTTGTGTCCTTTGGAAGGATATGGAGATGAATCCTTCTCATTCAAATTCAATCTCAAGCCATTCAAATGAAGGACATTGAATTCAACGCAATGCCACCTTCCAAAAAAGTACAAAACACTTGATTCTTGGTTTAATTACTTTAAATAATATAGATCAACCTCAATGGAGTTGATCTTGTATTTGAATACCGTAACATTGAATTTGAGTGGGAAAGATTCATGTTCAAATCCTTCCGAGAAGCCAAGTCTTTATATATATATATGAGTGAAGGAAAAGTACCTTAGTACCTTTATATAAGAACAACTGTAATATCCAGAGTTGTTTTAACTATCGTAGAATAAAACTCATGTGTCACACCATGAAGCTTTAGGAAAGAGTAATTGAACAAAGGTTAAGACAGAATGTTAAAATATTAGAGAATTAGTTTGGGTTCATACCGGGGCTACCGACAACAGAGGCTATTCATTTGCTTCGTTAACTTGTAAAGCGATTTCGAGAGAGGAAGAGAAATTTGCTTATGATCTTTATTGATTTAGAAAAAGCTTATGATATGGTGCCAAGAGAGGTATTATAGTAGACATTGATGAAAAAAGGAGTCCCTATCAATTATATTGACATAATCAAGGACATGTACGATGGAGTAGCGACAAATGTTAGAACTTGTTGAGGCATAACAAGTGATTTTTTTATCACAATTGGATTGCATAAAAGATCTTCAATGAGTCCATTCTTATTTTCTATAGTGATGGATGGGCTACTAGAGCTATTCAGGATGAGATACCGTGGTGTATGCTATTTGCTGATGATATTGTCTTAGTTAATGAGACGAGAGTTGAGGTAAATGCCAAATTGGAGTTATGGAGGTAAACTCTAGAATCTCGAAGTTTTAGATTAAGTAGGGCCAAAACAGAGTGTATGGAGTGTAAATTCAGTAAACAGGATATCTGAAATTATAGTATTGTGAGACTAGATGGACAACAAATACCAATGAACAGTCATTTTAAGTACTAGGGTTTTATTATCTAAAAGGATGGGGAGACCAATAGTGAGGTAAACCATAGGATCTAAGCCAGCTGGTTGAATGGAGGAGTGCAACAGGAGTTTTATGTGATCGTAACATTCAGTTATGACTGAATGGAAAGTTTTATCAGACTGCTATTAGGCCAACTTTGTTACATGGCACAGAATATTGGGCTATAAAGAGATATCATGCCCAGAAGATGAGTGTAGCAGAGATGCGCATGTTTCGTTGGATCTGTGGTAATACGAGGAGAGATAAGATGAGAAATGAGGATATTCGTACTTAGATAGGTGTGACCTTTATAGAAGAGAAGATAAGAGAAAATCGACTATAATGGTTTGGTCATGTACGCCGTAGACCTATAGATGCGCCAATCCGACGAGTAGAGCGTATCAAATTAGGGCAAGTTAAAAGAGCACAGGGGAGACCGAAGAAAACATGAATGGAGGTAATACGACAAGATATAGAGGCTAAAGGTCTTAGTGAAGGCATATTGCTTGATAGGAATGAGTGGAAAAAGCTGATCCATGTGGCCGATGCGGTGTAATTCTCTTTTGGTTCATGTAGCCTACCCTAAATACTTGGGACAAATGGCTTAGTTGTTGTTGTGTGTGTATGCAGAGAGAGGGGGGGAGAGATGATCCTTCAGGATCGGTTCTTAAACTAAGGGTTGTAGGAACTTTACGGTGCGACATCCTATGGAAGATCCTCTTCGTTAATGTTGATCTACACACTTTAAATAGTCATGGATGAAAAATCATATATTGGCTGGTAGAGTTTTCTGGAATTTGACATCACATTGAATTCAATGTCCTACAAAGAAGTGATTACCATTTAATAAGCCAGTATACATGCATCTCATTCAATAATACATGGCTTCAAATCATCCAGTTATATGTGTCACATGAATCTAATTACAATGAATTGTTATCAGCCATTGATGCTTGTCAATACTTTATCATACACAAAAAACTGTCACAGCAAGTGGTTAATAATTGTAAAGCTCCATTGTAGAATTAATAGAACTGTGTGTGTGTGTGTGTGTGTGTGTGTGTGTGTGTGAGAGAGAGAGAGAGAGAGAGAGAGAGAGAGAGAGATTCTGAGTGATTGCAGAGAACTGTGAAAAGTATTGTGCAGTATGTAATGCATTCTTTTAAAAACATGTGGGTGGACAAACATTTAGAATCTGGGATAACACACACACACACACACACTTCTTCCTCTTGTTAAGGAGGTTCTATCTTATGATCGGGGGCTGTTGCATTGCCATCAAGATGCTTTCCTATGTATCTGTATATCCAGTCTTGATTTCACAAAATATGATCTTTGATGAATGCATCCATAGCCATTCGCGATGTTTATCTGTTTCCTATATTTGACATGAGTTAGTTCACCATATTTAACCATTTAAAATTCTTTTTAAATTCAGTTTATTGCTTTATGCATCCAACATGGCTTCCTTTCCCTCGATCCCTTGATACCTTTGTGCGGTTAATATACTCTTCATCTAATGTTTATTTTAGCAGTTCCTACATTAAATTGGAACTTATAAACGAATAAATATACGAGTTAAGTTACTTTAAAGTACTTCATGTTCCGAAACCAGCATATCCTATAAACATATTGTATAGTATCTGGCAAAAGGTTTTTAATTTTCATAACTTAGTTTTGTAACCACTATATTTCAAATAAGCTCAACTTAATTGTCTTCTCTTGTGCATCCATGAATCAACGCAGAGGTTTTGCAACATTTGCAAGATTGGGCCCCCAGACTGCAATCACATTTCTTGTCTGCGAGAAGCTGCGGGAGATTGGTGGAATGCACGCCATCTAATTGCTCTACTTTTTCGCTCTCAGCTTCAGCAAGTACTATAAGGAGTTCTCCCCTTCGGTGCTATCATGCGACAAGAAGGGATAGTCGATAGCAGATTTTACCGGATTCATTATTATTCTTTTCCTCAGTAGAACATGTTTGAACTGCATATTCAATTTCATTTTTTTGAATGAATACGGTGGATAACTCCCACATCTCCCATCACAAGCAAGTGATTTTTCAAAACACAGAAGTTCCTCCTCCTGTATTTTTTTTGCTCATTCAGTGTGTAAACTCTCATGTATTGGTTCTGAAATAAGCATGCATTATTGCGTGCTGGAGTGAACATGTTAACAGAGATATACATTCATCTTTTTGTTAATTGTAGCGATATCAGGGTCATTGCCAATGTGACATATGGGTTTATTTAGATTGAAATGCATGAATTTATATACCTAGGTTATGTTGTGTGGATATATATTTTTTTGGTTATGGTGTTTATTTCTGCTTGCGCCTCGCAGAGTTGCAGGAATTGATCTTGTTGCGAAGCGTCAAATTAATTTTGTGGCGGAAAGTCCATTTGACCATCCATTTAACATCATATTGTAGTGGGTTCATTTTGTCAGAAATTGTGAATCCATAGTTTGTTTCAAGGATATGTTATGAAATGACCTAAGAATTTCAATATTCCCATGTGGATTATCATGTTTGGCATCAGCTCAACTCAATATCCTCAAAAAAATTTAGATTCATATCGGCATCGCATTCCCTTGTTTTGTGGGCATGTGATTCCCTTATATTCCAACTTAGGAAAATATGCACTAATATACTCTCAATTATGGGGTTGTTTCAACTATATATGCCATGAACTATTTTCCCTTCCAACTTAATACATGCAACTATCTTGTATTTTCAATAGTATACCTTCCATCTCGGTTCTTTTAATTCCGTATCACACATGACTTGTACGTGACATGTTATGGACATAAATGCTTTTACCTACCAACAAGAGTTAAATTTCCTCTTTATTAACTTTCCACCATTAAAACCAACCTCTCTTCCTTTCATCTCTTTCAGTAACCAAGAACCCTAACATTCAATATCTCAAATTAAAATTGAAATTAGTATCGCCAACTCCCTCTATTGTAATCTTAGTAAAATTGAAACCATAAATTGTCAACAAACCTCATTTAATATGGTGATCTATTTTATATTTTTATTTGAAATATTTATTCAGAAAATTTATGATTGTCTATTCAACATAAGATATATCCATATTCAACAAAAATAGAGAACAAACAACTGAATAAGAAAAATGATAATATTCAATGAAAAATAAAGAATAGAGGAAAAAAGAAATAAAAAACAATTAAAATTAAAAAACTTTGAAAAGGAAAAGAAAGAATTACAGAATAGAAGATAATCAGAAAAAATAAAAATATGAATGAAAAAAACTAAAAAAGGAAAAGAAAAAATATATACAATAAAGAAGTGAAAGAGTAGGAAGAAATAAAAATAGTTTAGAAACAAAAGAAAATAAATAATGAATAAGTAGAATTATATTCACAAAAGAAATAAAGATAATTGAAAAAAGAAGAGAAGGAAAAAGTAAAAAAAGAAAAATTAATGCAATAAAATAAAAAATAAATGTAATAAAAAATAAAATTTAGAAAAAGAATGATCAAAGAATAAATGAAGAAAACTTCAAAAGAAAAAGAATCTAAAGAAACAAAAATAAATGAAATATAAAATAATCAAAATGTGAAAAAAAAGATAAAATGTTAAAAAAAAATTAGGGCATTTATAGGACTGTGACCATGATCGCAATCCTCTTTATTAGGATTGCGAGTATGATTGTAATCCTCAAAAAATGACTTATTTTTGAGTTTTTATTAGTTGTGATCATGATCGCAGTTCTCACAAAAGCACAATTTCTCAGTCTATATTGAGACTGCGATTCTCAGTCTATATTGAGACTGCGAATAATCGCAGTCCTTGCAAAATATACTAATTTTCAACTAATAAAAAGAGTGACTATAGTCACAGTCTTCTAATAAAAAACTGTGACCATGGTCGCGGTCCTCACAAAGGACTGCTATCATTTGTCGCAATGCTTATATCAGTTTCATCATCATCAGCAGACTCCCGTTCACCGATATCGAATGATGCCCAATACTTTTCAGATATAAAAACCATGTCGATCACAAATACAAACAAAACTCATCGCGAACACGAACAAATGAGATCTGTAAAAGGTCGATCGCTAAAAAATTTGTTCGGGGGCTTTGCCTCCTAAGTCCCCCGAGGAGGGGCTCCCCGTCCCCTTTCAACCCCTTTGACGACCTGACCGCAAGGTCGATTCGCGAATTACTCTGCGTCGGGGTCAGAGTTGAGGAAAGAGCAATGTCAGGGGAGATGGGGAAGGGTAAGAGAAAGAAGTGATGATTTGGAGGATTCAATTTATGCTAACGTGGATGAGCTTGTAGTGAAAAAAAAAATAGGGGGATGAGTTTTTCCCTAATTATGAAGAAAAGTAGGTTGCTGTAATGAATTTTTCCTAAAAAATTAGAAATAAAAAAGAAGCAAGAATTAGAGAACAAAAAAAAAGAGTAAGAAATAAGTAGTTAGGATTAATAAAACAAAACAAAAATAAGAAAAAAATTAGAACTAAATAAAAAAATTAACAAGAATAAGGTAAAATTCAAAAAATAAAGAAAGACGAAAGAAAAAAAATGGAGATCAATAAAAATAACGAATCAATTAAAAAAATAAAAATTGAAAAAAGGAAGAGTCAAATAAAAAGTTGAACACATTTGAAAACCATAAAGAATATAAAAAACATGTCAAAAAAGAAAGAATTTGTTCTTTACAGAAGTAGTCAAAGCCTATAAATCTTCTTGATTTATTTGGTTAAACATAGGGCGCGATATCAATACCACCATCACATATTTGTATATATGATTAACTTTCCAATTGCAAATTAGAGCTCTTTCACAGAATGAAGTTATCCTGTCACATTTTCTGATAATTTTCTGGCATGTTAATCTTGCAGACAAATTTCACTATGCCATATTTTGGAAGACGTGCATATACAAATTTTCTGATTTCCCAGATTCAGCAATTAAGCTAATGCGAACTGATTATACAATTCATTGAAGTGCAGTTTCTTGTATTAATGCTGATCTAGCAATAAACCACGTAAGGTACGAACATTAGTTTGTAGTTAATTATACATGTATACACAAATGCGTAGGTATTAACGAGATTCATCCACAAATCAAGCAAGAGAAATAATAAACTAAACCTTAAATGAATCATCACTCTTAAATATTCATTTCATATAACAATTGCAGGTTGACTAAGATGAATATCCACTCAAAAGATTGTCACATGTACAGCAACAAAAATAATGCAAACAAGCATCTCACAGCTGTAATGCTGAAATTTTTGGCTAGGTCCGATGCGGGAGAGTCTGCCATAATCTTGCTTGTAAATGGAAACCAGTTTGAGCTTTGTTATTGCATTCAAAATCTTAGTTAACATTTAGAGAAGAAGTCCAGGATCCTCATCATCAGTCTCGTATTCGTGATAGCCCTCGCAGCTCCTGTCAGAGGTCAAGCTGCAGGTCTAAAGAAGGGTTTCTACGAGAAAACATGCACTCAAGCTGAGCAGATTGTTCAGAATATCGTATGGAATCATGTTGCAAACAACTCGGAGCTGCTGCAAAGTTTTTGAGGATGTTCTTCCATGATTGCTTTGTTAAAGTATCGGTTGGTGAAGCTCGACATATAACTATGTAATGTGTAATTGGAAGCAAATGTGATACTAATTCTTTCAATTCTTAGGGTTGTGATGCCTCCATATTGCTTGATTCCGCGAATGAGACTGCTGAAAAGGATTCACCTCTGAACCTGAGTCTAGCAGGATTTGATGTCATTGACGAGGTGAAGACTGCATTGGAGCAGGCTTGCCCAAATACGGTCTCTTGTGCTGATATAGTTGCATTGGCTACTAGAGATTCAGTTTCCTTTCAGGTAAGCATTGAGGTAAATGCTAAAAGTCTGATTTCACTATGTGTTACATATTTATAATTTATGAGTAAAACTGCAACCTTTAACTACAAGTTTGGCAGTTCATAAAAACAATGAATGTTTTACTTGATTCTGATTAAGTCATACTTTGTGACAGTTCAATGAGTCTATATGGAAAGTTCAAACTGGCAGGAGAGATGGTAGGGTGTCTCAGAAACAGGAGGTTCTTGCCAACATCCCCTCACCCTTCTCTAACTTCACTACTCTTGAGCAGTCCCTTGATGTCAAGGATCTTGTCAACTTATCAGCGGGCGCGGGGGTGGGGGGGTGGGTGGGGGGGGGGTGGTATCGATTTTAATATTCAGGAAAACTAAAAAGAGCAAGAGAAAAGAAAAAAGTTGAGATATGTAGGACACTTTCTACAACAACATCATCTAAGCCATTTGTCCCAAGTATTTGGGGTAGGCTACATGAACCAAAAGAGAATTACGTTGGTTCGGGCAAATGGATCAGCTTTCTTCACTCAATCCTATCGAGCAATATGCTTTCACTAAGACCTTTAGCCTCTATATCTTGTCGTATTACCTCCATCCATGTTTTCTTCGGTCTCCCCTGCGCTCTTTTAACTTACCCTAAATTGATACGCTATACTCGCCGGACTGGTGCATCTGTAAGTCTACATCTCACATGATCAAACCATCGTAGGCGATTTTCTCTCATCTTCTCTTTTATAGAGGCTACACCTATCTTAGTACGAATATCCTCATTTCTCACCTTATCTCTCCGCGTGTTATCACACATCCAACGAAGCATGCGCATCTCTGCTACACTCATCTTCTGGGCATGATGTTTCTTTATAGCCTAACATTCTGTGCCATATAACGAAGCTGGCCTGATAGCAATCCGATAAAAACTTTCCCTTCAGCCATAACGGAATGTTATGATCACATAAAACTCCTGTTGCGCTCCTCCATTTCAACCAGCCGGCTTAGATCCTATGGTTGACATCACTATCGATCTCCCCATCCTTTTGGATAATAGAACCTAAGTACTTAAAATGACTAGTTATCGGTATTTCTTATCCATCTAGTCTCACAATACTATAATCTCAGATTCCATGTTTACTGAATTTACACTTCATATACTCTGTTTTGGCCCTATTTAATTTAAAACCTCGAGATTATAGAGTTTGCCTCCATAACTCTAATTTGACATTTACCCTAACTCTTGTCTCATCGATTAGGACAATATCATCAGCAAATAGCCTACACCACGGTATCTCATCTTGAATAGCTCTAGTAAGTTCATCCATCACTATGGCAAAAAAGAATGGACTCAATGCAGATCCTTGATGCAATCCAATTGTGATAAAAAAATCACTTGTTATGCCTCCACAAGTTCTGACATTTGTCACTACTCCATCGTACATATCCTTAATTATGTCAATATATTTGATGTAGGACACTTCTCTCACCCAAAAATTGGCTTTTCTGAGACAAGCCGAAAAATTGGCATTTCTGAGACAAGCCGACACGACACGTGTGTCCATATGTGTCCGCCGCTTAAAAATATGTAAACTGCATATTTACCTCAAAAAATACGCATATGATGAAGTATATTATTGTCTTTGACAAAAATTAACTATTTGTAGACGATTTTATGAAAATTAAGTTCTTCTATATATTAATATTGACATAATACATATAATTCTTAGTCAAATATGCACATATTCACACGGATATGCACATTTGGCCCTGTCCCTGTGTCTAGATTTTGAACAATTGCCGTGTCCGTCAGAGTAAGAAAATCATCAGGAAAAAAAACCTTTTGAACAGAATTTCCTTGGGGATCAAGTATTTTCAAGGCGAACGAAATCCAGAAGAAATAAATGTTTGTTGAGTAAACCAATCATCCATATTTGTGTTTTACTCTTTAGCAAACCTTTCTCTCAGCCTCAGGTGCACACACCATTGGAATAGGGCATTGCAATCTCTTCAGCAATCGCCTCTACAATTTCACCAGACAAGGTGATGCAGACCCTTCCTTAAATACAACCTATGCTGCATTCTTGAGGACTCAATGCACACCGTCAGATACTACCACAACTGTCCCCATGGACCCAGGAAGCAGTGCCACATTTGACAATAACTACTTTGTGATACTGAAGCAGAATCAGGGTGTTTTCCAGTCTGATGCAGCACTCCTCACTGATGGGAGATCAAGTAACATTGTCGACAAGCTTCTTGATTCCAAAAACTTCTTCAATGCATTCAAGAATTCAATCAAGAGGATGGGATCGATCGGAGTACTCACGGGGAGTGATGGAGAGATAAGAAAGAATTGCCGCGCTGTGAACTGATAATAAGTGAGAAGAGAATGATTGTGTTATTGGGTTGATTTTCATGAAGATATTTCTTTAGTGGCTTCCTTCGAAAGAAGAATAACTTATTACTCTAAACATATATGCAAAATTATAAGAAAGTATCATGAGTATTTAAATTTTTTTTTTGTTAAAAAGTGTTCATGAAATTATCAAAATCATTTTAGTGAACTATTACTTAGTACTGTTCCATCTGTAAGCTTGAAAAACATTGGAGTGTGAGTCTAGCATTAACTAGCTCAGGCAATGTGCTACAATCTTGATTTTCCTGACAAAGAAGGAATGCTAGTTTATCATACAGAGACACACAAGGTACATATATGTGTGTGTACATACATACATACACATATATACATAAACACGTATATAGTGGGTTAGATTTGGGTCCTTTGGAAAGGATTTGAACTCATTAATATTAAACATAAATTAGAGATTCACTCCATTCAAGTTCATCTACACTATTAGGAGTTCCCAAAAACAAAAAAATCAAATGTTTTAAATATTTTATCTTATTCATCATATAAGCACAAAATGAATGGTCTAAATAGTGAGTTAGTTAGTTTAACAATGAAAAATATTTGAAACCTAACAAAAATTACTGTATAAGGGTTTTTAAGTGTTTAAATCATTATCAAATATTTGAATAAAAAAATTTATGTCCAAAACATAAATTTTTAAATAACATGTCACTTTAGGCTGTTCATTTGTTGCTTTGTAGATGCATGGTAAAAAGAACTTTAAAACACTTCAATTTTTATTTTAGTTCACTTTAAATGATATAGATCAACTTCAATAAAGTGGGTCTTCAATTTAGATGATCTAACATTTAATTTAAATATGAAGAGTTTGGCTCCAAAGGCTCCAAATCCTTCTGGAAGTAGCCAAGTCTATATATATATATATGAGGCATTTGTACAACTCCGCTAGTGACATGTTCATTGCCTGTCCCAAGGCAGGATAAAGGAGGAGGATTGTGGTAGGCCTGTAACAGCCAACGTAAAACATTGTCACATACTGTGAACATGAACCAAGAACTAAATTTCGTTGGGGCGTCCCCTACTGAGCGACGCACTACATCGGAGCCCGGGTGTAGTGAAAAGTAGGCAAGAGTTGCTAGGTCGTCGTTCAGAAACGACGCGCCACATCGACGCCCAGATGTGGTGTCAAATGAGTAAGGGTTCCCACACTTTTATGAGCGAGTGAGGGTAAAAAAGTAACTCATAGATATAGGATTAGGTTAGCATCATGGAACATAGGTTCTCTTACAGGTAGATTAGCAGAGTTAGTTGATGTTATGCTTAGACAGAATGTTAATATTTTGTGTGTATAAGAAACTAAGTGGGTAGGTGAAAAAGGTAGAATTATTGAGCCTTGGGGCTATAAACTTTGGTATACTGGTAGAGATAGAAATTATAATGGGTGGGTGTATCATAGATAAATAATTGCTTGAGGATGTAGTGGAGGTTATGAGAAAGGGTGATAGAATTTTACTAGTTAAACTTATTTTAGGTAGGGAGATTTTTAATGTTATTAATATCTATGTACCACAAGTGGGACTTGATGAGTCAAGTAAGCATCAATTTTGGGAGGATTTAGATGAGATTGTGCAAGACATACCCAGTAGAGAAAAGTTTTTCATAGACGGTGACCTCAATGGGCATGTAGGAACTAGTCGTTATGAGTTTGATAGTGTACATGGAGGATTTAGTTTTGGAGAAAGAAATGAATCAGGTAACTCGATTCTAGATTTTTACTTTGTCATGTGATTTGATCTTAGCGAATACTTGGTTTAGGAAGAGAGAGTCTCACTTGATCACTTTTAGAAGTGGATCAAGTGCGAGCTAAATAAATTTCTTTTTAACTAGAAAAGTAGATAGAGATTATTGTATGGATTATAAGGTAGTACCGGGTGAGAGTGTAGTAACCCAACATAAACTCTTAATTTTAGATGTCCAGATTAGAAAGAGATTTAGAAAGATTAAACGTAAATTAGATCCTAAGATTAAGTGGTGGCGGCTAAATGAAGGTAACCAAAGAGATTTTGTAGATCGAGTAGTACATGAAGCAGATTGGAAAGCCTAAGATGATCCGAATACAACATGAAATAAAATTGCTAGCTGCATTAAAAAAGTAGCTAAAGATGTACTTGGTGAGTCACGGGGTGGTGCTCCACTCTGTAAGGACACATCATGGTGGAATGATGAGGTAAAAGCTGCCATTAAGATCAAACGAGACTCTTATAGAGATTTGAAGAAAAACTGTGATGGAGTGAGTTTTGAGAGGTATAAGCTAGCCAAGAAGGAGGCTAAGAAAGCTGTTCAAAATGCAAGAGTAAAAGTGTACAAAGAAATATATGAGAAGTTGGACACTAAAGAGGTTGAAAAGAATATATATAGAATTGCTTGAATAAGAGAGAGAAAGACTAGAAACTTATGTACTATGAGGTGTGTCAAAGATGAGAATCAGAAGGTTTTAGTTTGAGATGAAGAAATCAAAAAAATGGAGAGAGTATTTTGATAAATTGTTCAATGGTAGTTCTATTCAAGACTTAGATGGCCTTACCATTCAGTGTCAGGATATGAATCATAATTATATATGCAGAATTACCGCATCTGAAGTTAAAGAGGCCTTGAAAAGGATAAAGTCAAGGAAAGCTGTTGACCCGGATGGAATTCCTATTAAGGTATGAAGATGCTTGGATAGGTGGGTGTGAGATGGCTGACAAACCTCTTTAATAAGATATGGCTAATTAAAAAGATGCCAAATGAGTGGAGGAAGAGTACCTTAAAACCTCTATATAAGAACAAGAGTGATATCCAGATTTATTCAAACTATCATGAAATAAAACTCATGTGTCACACCATGAAGCTTTGAGAAAGGGTAATTGAACACAAGTTAAGACAGAATGTTACAATATCAGAGAATCAATTTGGGTTAATGTCAGGGTGATCGACGACAGAAGCTATTCATTTGCTTCATCAACTTATAGAGCGATTTCAAGAGAGGAAGAGAAATTTGCATGTGGTCTTTATTGGTTTAGAAAAAAGCTTATGATAAGGTGCCAAGAGAGGTATTATGGTGGACATTAATGAAAAAGGGAATCCCCATCAAATATATTGACATAATCAATGATATGTACGATGGAGTAGTGACAAATGTCAAAACATATGGAGGTATAATAGTGATTTTTTTATCATAATTGGATTGCATTAAGGATCTGCATTGAGTCCATTCTTATTTGCCATAGTGATGGATGAGCTTACTAGAGCTATTCAGGATGAAATACCATAATGCATGCTATTTGCTGATGATATTGTCCTAGTCGATGAGACAAGAGCTGAGGTAAATACCAAATTGGAGTTATGGAGGCAAACTCTAGAATCTCGAGGTTTTAGATTAAGTAGGACCAAAACAGAGTATATGGAGTGTAAATTCAGTAAACAGAGAATCAAGATCATAGTATTGTGAGACTAAATGGATAAGAAATACCGATGAGGAGTCATTTTAAGTACTTGGGTTCTATTATCCAAAAGAATGAGAAGATTGATAGTGATGTCAACTATAAGATCTAAGCCGGCTGATTGAAATGGAGGAGCGCAACAGGAGTTTTATGTGATCGTAATATTTCGTTATGGCTGAAGGAAAAGTTTTATCGGACTACTATTAGGCCAATTTTATTATATGGCACAGAATGTTAGGCTATAAAGAGACATCATGCTCAGAAGATGAGTGTAGCAGAGATGCGCATGCTTCGTTGGATGTGTGGTAACACGCGGAGAGATAAGGTGAGAAATGAGGATATTCGTACTAAGATAGGTGTAACCTCTTTAGAAGAGAAGATGAGAGAAAATCGTCTACGATAGTTTGGTCATGTGCGACGACGACCTACATATGTGTCAGTTCGGCGGTAGAGCATATCAATTTAGGGTAAGTTAAAAGAGCGCAGGGGAGACGAAAAAATATGGATGGAGGTAATAGGACAAGATATGGAGGTTAAAAGGTCTTAGTGAAGCCATATTGCTCAATAGAAATGAGTGGAGAAAGCTAATCCATGTGTCCGATCCAGCGTAATTCTCTTTTGGTTCATGTAGCCTACCCCAAATACTTGGGACAAATGGCTTAGTTGTTGTTATAGGCATCTGTACCTCAACGGCTAGCTCAGAGACTCTATGAGCTGGCGCTACGACCCTGGCTGTTGTCTTAAAAAATTCAGATATTCTCAGTTAGCTCTGTGACCATGATAGCAGTTCTCGCAAAATACTGTGATCATGGTAGCAGTTCTCATAAAAAAATACTGTCACCATGGTAGCAGTTCTCACAAAAATATTGTGATCATGTTAACGCTGCGATCATAGTCAATCCCTGGGGTTTGAGTAAAGCCTTTCGCCACCAGTCGTGCTTTGAATGTGCTTACATTACCATCCATGTCGATCTTCTTCTTGAAGATCCATTTACAACCAACTGTCTTCCGACCAGGTTGTTGATCAACCAAGTTCCAAACTTGGTTGTCATACATAGACTTGATCTCGCTGTCCATTGCCTCTTTCCATTTGGCTGCCTCAGGGCCTGCCACGGCTTCCTTGTAGTTCGTCGGCTCATCCAAATTTATCAGTGTATTGTCACTGATAAACGTGTCTCCATTTGCAGTTATATGGCAACCATAGAACTCAGTTGGCTTGCCAACTCTACTAGAACGCCTAAGAGGTAATGAAGTGTCAATGGGTTCAACTGGAATCTCTTCCTCTGGTTGAACCATAGTGGTTTCAAAGGTTCCTTCGTCTGCTGGCTCTTGAATTTCTTCAAGGTCAACGGCGCTCCCACTGTCCTCTTTGCATATGAGCTCTCTCTCTCGAAAGACTCCTCTCCGTGCTACAAAGACCACGTTCTCACTAGGTCTGTAGAACAAATATCCAAATGACTTCTTCTGTGGATAGCCGATGAAAACACATCGCTCACTACGAGGTTCAAGCTTGTCGTGAATTTCTCGTCTAACGAAAACTTCACAACCCCAACCTTAATATGTGCTAACGAGGGAACCTTTCCTGTCCACATTTCGTGAGGTGTTTTGGCAACCTTCTTTGTTGGAACAAGATTAAGAATGTGGGCGGCAGTTTCTAAGGCATACCCCCAGAATGATATTGGAAGTGAAGCTCGACTCATCATGGAACGCACCATGTCTAACAAGGTTCGATTGCGTCTCTCAGCCACACCATTAAGTTGTGGTGTCCTAGGAGGTGTCAATTGTGAAACTATTCCACATTCCTTGAGATAGTCATGGAACTCGATACTAAGATACTCTCCGCCTCTATCTGATCGGAGCATCTTTATCTTCCTGCCTAATTGATTCTCGACTTCTTGTTTAAACTCTTTGAACTTTTCAAAGGTTTCAGACTTATGCTTTATTAAGTAGATATAACCATATCTGCTATAATCATCAGTAAAAGTCACATAGAATCGATTAGCATCCCTTGTGGCTGATCTGAAGGGTCCACACACGTCTGTGTGTATGAGATCCAACAAAACTTCACCTCTTTCACAAAATCCAGTGAAAGGTGATTTTGTCATCTTACCCAAAAGACAAGATTCGCATGTATCATCTGACCTTAGGTCAAATGATTCCAACACCCCATCCTTTTGGAGTTGAGCCATGCGTTTTTTGTTAATGTGTCCAAGACGGCAATGCCACAAGCACGCTTTGTCTACACCATTAGACGAATCAATTTGAAATACACTATTACCTAAGTTGTCTACACACATCACAGTTTCATACACACCATCACAAGGTAAAGCTTCAAAATAAAAAATGCCATTTTTATAAGCAGAAATAGAACCATTCTCATCATTAAAAGAATATCTAAAACCTTGTTTGAACAATGCATGAAAAGAGATAATGTTTCGTGTCATTTCTGACGAGTAGCAACAATTCAATAAATCTAAATTAACACCATTATTAAGCACTAGACTATAAACACCAATCTTGGTGATAGGTGAAGATCGCCTATTCCCCATGATCAAGTTCATTCTACCATGCTCCACATCCTCACTTTTTCTTAGTCCCTGCAATACAGAGCAAATGTGAACCCACATCCTGTATCAAGGACCCAAGAATCAGAAGATGTTGCGTTAATAGACGAAATAGTGTATATACCTGCAGTAGATGGTTTTACTTTCCCATCTTTTAAATCTTGCAGATACTTTAGGCAGCTTCGTTTCCAATGTCCCTTGTCGTTGCAATAGAAGCAAGTGGCCTCTTTAGGATCAGAGACAGGGGTAATATCATAACTGGTTTTTACATGAGACTTTCCCTTCCAGTTTTGCTTGGGAGGACCTTTCCTCTTTTTCCCCTTTCCTTGCCCAATGGCCAGAACGGTAGTATTAGCAGGAGTGGGGGGATCACTCTTTCCCTTCATCCCAGTTTCAGCTGTTCTCAGGAGGTTGTGCAATTGAGCCAATGTGGTCTCATTGTTGTTCAAATGATAGGTCAAGATGAACTGATCATAACAACTTGGCAATGAGTTCAAGACTATGTCAATAGCCAACTCATCATCAATATGCACATTTAGCCTCACAAGGCGTTCCACGTATCGCTGCATCCTTTGCACGTGGCCGCTGACAGACTCTCCGTCCTTCATCTTGCTTGATATGAGGGACTTTACTATCTCGTACTTTTCTTGACGAGCTCGCTTATGGTACTTTTCCATAAGGTCTTTGTTCATCTCGTACGGCCAGTAATCCTCATAGAATTTTTTTGCAGTTCAGGAGTCATGGTAGCAACCATGATGCAAGCAACTTTTGTTGCATCCGTGTAGTGCTTCTTATAAGCAGCTAATTCTTCAGGAGTGGCCTTCTCTTCGTCAATTTCAACAAGTTCTTTGTCAAGGACATACTCCTTGTCCTCGAAACGAAGAGCCATTTTGATGTTGCGCATCCAGTCATTGTAGTTGGTGCCATCTAATGTCACCTTTGAGCAGATGTTCAACAAAGAAAAGTTGTGATTGGAGGAGGAGGAACCAGAAGCATCGTTAGGAGCAGACATTTCTAAAAGAAAGGTAGTTTGAGTTAGAAAAAAAATAACCTTTAATATAAAAACTCAAAATTGAAATATCGAGGTTAGGATCCAACTATGGAATTCACAACTTAGAAAAGGGATGCCGTAATCTAATTGCAAATTTCATACAGGTAAGTCTTTTGAGACTCATTGAAACTATTCAATGGCATGTTTAATCTCAGATTATGCTCTTACATTTGTGACTGGGATACCGAGGATCACAAACAAGATGTGAATAACCATGCAAATATACTTGGTAACTTTCATGTCATTTATCATCTCAATTGATGTGCTGGTAAACCACACACGCTCCATCAACAATAACAATTTATAAGATACCCATTACTGCTCTTTATTAGTCCCTATTAGTGTGCTGGTTAACCACACACGCTCCACTAATGACTTATAAGGTGTAATGTGCAATTTCATGGGTTAACATACAATTTCACATTTTTTTTTTCTTAAAGTAACTAAGATTGGGAATAAAATTTAGTTACCTTTTATTATCATTATACCTTTAATGAGAATCAATGTATATATGGTAAATAAAATTTAGTTACCTTTTATTATCATTATACCTTTAATGAGAATCAATATATATATGGTAAATAAAATTTAGTTACCTTTTATTCTCATTATACCTTTAATGAGAATCAATATATATATGGTAAATAAAATTTAGTTACCTTTTATTATCATTATACCTTTAATGAGAATCAATATATATATGGTAAATAAAATTTAGTTACCTTTTATTCTCATTATACCTTTAATGAGAATCAATATATATATGGTAAATAAAATTTAGTTACCTTTTATCAATTCAACAATTATAGCAAATTCAATTGAAAACAAACCTGCTCTGATACCACTGATGGGTTTTAGGTATTACAAACAAACTTAGACTTTTAAGGGAGCATGCAACCTAAAATATGATCTGTGTTTTCACAATTGAATCTATAACTATGAACATAAAAGAATCCTAATATTCTAGTAAATAATTAAAATTATTACAGAAGAAAATAGAATTACATACCTTTTAGTTGTTGTAGCAAACAACTAAAATTATCCCTTCGGATCTCTTGTGAGCAAGCACCACGAATGTCGTGCCTCTTTTAGTTGTTATAGTAAACAACTAAAATTATCCCGTCGGATCTCTTGGAAGCAAGCACCACAAATGTCGTGCCTCTTTTAGTTGTTATAGTAAACAACTAAAATTATCCCGTCGGATCTCTTGGAAGCAAGCACCACAAATGTCGTGCCTCTAATGGAATCGCACCCAACGATTCAAAAATTTAACTAAGTATGGATGAACTATCATAGAGTTCTTCCAAGAGGAGAAAGAAGGAGGCTAATACTCAAGCCAAGAGGTTGTCCATTAGACTGAATCCCTAAGGCTCTATTTATAGCCTTGGATAGCCTCCAGTTTTCTTATCCCACCAATGTGGGACTAATTTCCCAAAGGAAATTTTGTTCTCCTTTTAGTTATACTTATTTTTGAATCTCGAGGGCAACCCAAAAGGACTATGCTGCTATCAATTATAGTTATTACTTAGACACCTAATCCAACAGTGTGAGTCTAGCATTAACTAGCTCAGGCAATGTACTACAATCTTGATTTTCCTGACAAAGAAGGAATGCTAGTTTATCATACAGAGACACACAAGGTACATATATGTGTGTGTACATACATACATACATACACATACATACATACATAAACACGTATATAGTGGGTTAGATTTGGGTCCTTTGGAAAGGATTTGAACTCATTAATATTAAACATAAATTAGAGATTCACTCCATTCAAGTTCATCTACACTATTAGGAGTTCCCAAAAACAAAAAATCAAATGTTTTAAATATTTTTATCTTATTCATCATATAAGCACAAAATGAATGGTCTAAATAGTGAGTTAGTTAGTTTAACAATGAAAAATATTTGAAACCTAACAAAAATTACTGTATAAGGGTTTTTAAGTGTTTAAATCATTATCAAATATTTGAATAAAAAAAATTTATGTCCAAAACATAAATTTAAATAACATGTCACTTTAGGTTGTTCATTTGTTGCTTTGTAGATGCATGGTAAAAAAAAACTTAAAACTCTTCATTTTTTTTTATTTTAGTTCACTTTAAATGATATAGATCAACTTCAATAAAGTGGGTCTTCAATTTAGATGATCTAACATTTAATTTAAATATGAAGAGTTTGGCTCCAAAGGCTCCAAATTCTTCTGGAAGTAGTCAAGTCTATATATATATATATATATATATATATATATATATATATATATATATGAGGCATTTGTACAACTCTGCCAGTGTCCTGTTTACTGCCTATCCTAAGTCAGGATAAAGAAGGAGGGTTGTAGTAAGCCTGTGACAGCCAACGTAAAACATTGTCACATATTATGAACATGAAACAAGAAATAAATTTCGTTGGGGCGTCCCCTACTGAGCGATGCACTACATCGGAGCCGAGTGTAGTGAAAAGTGGGCAAGGGTTACTAGGTCGTCGTCCAGAAATGACGCGACACATCGGCGCCCAGATGTGGTGGCAAATGAGTAAGGGTTCTCACACTTTTATGAGCGGGTGAGGGTAAAAAAGTAACTCCTGAATATAGGATTAGGTTAGTATCATGGAACATAAGTTCTCTTACAGGTACATTAACAGAGTTAGTTGATGTTATGGTTAGACGGTTTGTTAGTATTTTGTGTGTACAGGAAACTAAGTGGGTAGGTGAAAAGGGTAGAATTATAGAGCCTTGGGGTATAAACTTTGGTATAGTGGTAGAGATAGAAATCGTAATGGGGTGGTTGTGATCATAGATAAACAATTGCTTGAGGATGTGGTGGAGGTTATGAGAAAGGGTGATAGGATTTTACTAGTTAAACTTATTTTAGGTAGGAAGATTTTTAATGTTATTAGTGTTTATGCACCATAAGTAGGACTTGATGAGTCAAGTAAGCGTCAATTTTGGGAGGATTTAGATGAGACTGTACAAGACATACCTAGTAGAGAAAAGCTTTTCATAGACGGTGATCTCAATGGGCATTTAGGAATTAGTCGTTATGGGTTTGATAGTGTACATGGAGGATTTAGTTTTGGGAAAAGAATGAATCAGGTAACTTGATTCTAAATTTTACTTTGTCATATGATTTGATCTTAGTGAATACTTGGTTTAGGAAGACCTCTCACTTTATCACTTTTAGAAGTGGATCAAGTGCGAGCCAAATAGATTTCTTTTTAACTAGAAAAGTAGATAGAGGTTGTTGTATGAATTGTAAGATAGTTGTCACGCCCCGCTTCCCAAAATACGAGGAAACGGAGTCGCGACGAGAGTCGGCGACGTATATACGCGAGGAAAATACCCCACGTATACACGCTAAGCCTAAATTAACCTGAACAAGCTATAAATCTGAATCATAATATTAACGATCACTGCAATAATACATATAAAGTTTAACACAATGATAGCCGATAAATAACGGAAAGAAAATGGCAGCTGAATGCGATAAAGGTAGAATCAGGAAATAACAGGAATATAAGAGTGATGAGAATACCAGAATCAGAGAGAGACTCAAGCTCCTCGCAATATGTATGGTCTCATCGAACACCTGCACAACAGAAATAAAGCGTCCAATATCTAGACGTGTAAATTCAGGGTCGTCAGAAAGCGACCTAATAAGTGTGTGTGAAAAGAGGACTGCGCGTGCATATAAACAATGTGCACAGAATAATAACAAGATAAACTGCAAACATAAGATAACTTAATAACATGATAACAAACAACTGAATAACAATAACATGCAGATAAAAGACAAGTAAGACAACTGTGAACAAATAACTGATGTCATGATGTGTAACCTAGTATATGTTACTAGTCTGATATATAATCTGGTCATGCGTACAATCATATGTCTAACCTAGTTATATATACATACAGTCGGTGATCACGGTCAGTCACAATGCATTTACAGTTCATTATCATTTATTATGTCAGTGAACACCAATTGCCACCTGTAATAGACGCATCCCATACTACGCCTACTACACGTGTCAATCAGGGTCCTAAGTTACTAAAATTAATGGAAGAGACATTGTCCATACTTTAGGTGGGTCCCGTACATACCCGGGGCCACGGCCTCAGTTTCCTGGCGCTGAACCAGGCCGTACCGCTAGGTACTCAGTAACAGTAACAGTAATCTCACTGTGAAAACAGTGGAACAGTAACAGTACAGATGGGATGTCAGTCATCCCCCAGGAACCCTGCAGTGGAACTCTCAGTCGGCTGTGCAACCTGTATCTAGGTCCACCCAAAATACAGACGCTGTCTCCTCCATCAATTTCCCCAATCCCAGTGTAAGTTGTTCAATTACTTTATTATTGAATTCAGTAGAAACAATCAATACTCATGTTATCTATAGCACTGGGACGATGCGATGACAGTAACGATAACCGTACAGTAACAGTCAATCAGTAATCGTATACACGGTGAGCAATATCTTTAACAGTGAACAGTAACAGTAACCGTGTATACGATGAACAATAGGACTGTACAAGGTGTTACGGTCAAACAATCTTGTCCCAGTAACTTTCAGTAACATGAATAATACAGTAACAGTCCTGCTACTGCTCAATAAGCAGTCTCAACTAAAGCTGCTCATAATCTCATCCATCCGTACTAAAGAGATATCAGTAACTGATCCATCAACTTATAGTCTCAATACAATCATCATGAATCATTAAGTATCAATCCATATCAGCGTAATCCAATACGGTAAACCCCATCTCAATGAATCGGTAATTAATCCTCTCCTCGATACCAATCTGTTCTAATCCTATAACCACCAATAACTGAGATCAAATAATAACTGTTATCAAACTCCAAGATATATATAAAATATGGTCACCGATATCAATAAAATCACTCCTACTATAAGTCTATCTCTACAACTAAATAACTGCAATCACGAGGAATAACTGCAAATCACCGATATATTCGGGTCCCAGCATATCAAATACATAATTATCTATATTTAACTAATCATCACTGTCTAACCTGATTAAGATCATCATGTATTCCCACTTCTATTAAGCTCAATCACAAGATTCAGAAAATCTAAGTAACTAACTAATTATGTCATACATGTACTAGCTCAGGTTAACCCAATCCACGCCTACTCCCCAACCCAAGATCAAGTCCATCACCATCGAGTCCACTAATCAAATCCATCAATTCAGGTTAACTCCAACTCTAACTATGTCAATGTCAATCCAAGTATCGGTAGATCAGTCTATCGGTTAAAGCAATGTCATATCTAATACTTTCTCAATATCTACAGAAGTTCTAATCTAAAATAATCACCAACAACTACCGATAAATGGAATGCATAAGATCGTTCCTCTATCCTCAAATATGAAGTAGGTCAACTCATTAATAGATCGAACAAAATCACAGTATAAGATATGCCTCAACTAGTCCTGGATCAATAGTGGTAAATAGCTACACATGAAATGACGCTAATAAATACTCGGATTAGCAAAATAAATATGGTGAATGTGCACTGATGTCTCGTGAAGCGATACAGGTAATCACATTAGTAAAATACATCAAATAATCACATGAAATGATAAAGGCAAGACATACATACATGTAAACAACGGTAAATAAGGAATTTAGATAAAAGCAAACACTCACATAAAATAATATCGAAATATTCAATAAGAAAATAAAGAACACTCACATAAAATGACATGGTTTCAGAACCGAATCATCATCTGGTCTTGACTGTACGAACTGGTACTGATATGCGGATCATCCCATGAATCGGTCTTCAAATCACCTGTGAATCGGGTCCACAACGAGCACGAATCCGAATCGAGTCCGGATCTCCTGCAACGGTCCGGATCTCACCAAATGAATTTGAAATGTTGTACTATGCAATTATGTAGCATGCATGACTGTAATACTATTCTTACAAGATAAATAATTTATCTTTTCCCTGGTAATTGTTGTTGCATGTTTTCCTTCTTTCCATTCCATCCATCCCCAAGCTAGCCATACTGGTTGGTGCCTTGGGCCTAGAGTTCAGATGCTCTTCGAAACAATACTCGAGCTAGGTTTGCAGACAAATGTTTGTACTCCAGCAAAGCAAGTGACTGAAGGATGACACGATCCCTTGACAGCAAAGCAAGTGATAAGAGATATATTGCAGCTGGCCAAATCTTCAGAAGCTTCCTTCTTTTATCAATGTAGCCCAGAGTGGATTCAAATAACGCCCACACATGCCAAGCAAACTTCTTCATTGAACTAATTTGGACAGTTCTCAGCATTGAAAATGATGGTGATGAACACAACAAGGATAATTTTTAAAAAAACGATGTGACATAATCATGGAATCATGCACTAGCACAAGAATGAGAATCTGCTGCAAAGTTTATATGGATGACACATATGCACGTGTGCGTACATACAAATATCATGGAGAGAGTGAAAACAACTCACACACAAATATTTTACAGAGAGGAGGAGCTCTCATGCGCCACTTGCGGAAGGCATGCGGTTGACTCAGCGGCGGTCGCGGGTGACGATCTCGACTCCGTCAAGGGTCTCAGAGGAGGAAAGTGAAGGTTGCGGCATTGGTGGGGACGCCGACGGAGCGCGGCAGAGAGAGGGGTAAAGGAGAACTCGAGCTCACCAGAGGGGGCTGCCATGGTGGGTCACGGCCTTGATGACGGAGGCGAGGAGAGCTCCGATGTTGCGACAGAGGAGGTTCTTACCACGGCGGAGTTCGCCGGAGAGAAAGCGGATACGGTGGATCATGGCGGAGCTCGACGGAGTGAGAATCTCAGCCAAGAGAGGGGGATGAGCTCATTCAGAGGCATGGGTTGGGGTGTGCTGCTACTGTAGGTGAAAAGGGAAGGGGAGGATTAGATTTGTTATTTGGTTAGTGATTTCGTTAGGAGATGGTTAAGAGATAAAGAATTGGTCAGTTAGGATTTGATCGAAAATTATGATTTGAAATAGGATTGAATTTGATTTGTTAAGATTTTGATTTAGGGTAATGGGTATAGGATCATTAAGAGTTATAGGGTATGGATTGAGACGATGGGTATAGATAAAGGGTTATGGGTTAAAGAGTTTGGATCTAATTGGTTGGTGGGCTTGAATATTGGCTCAAAGGATGGCCAAGAGAAATATAGAAAATGCAAACAAAATATAAATAACTAAATATGGACAATAATAATAATAATAATAATACTAACAATAATAATAGTCACCAACAACTACATATTAATATCCATTTAAATTAATTATTAATAACTATAGAAATCTATAACGAATTTATTATCAAAAACCACATAAAATAATAATACAAATCGTCTATACACATGTAAAATTTATTATATATATAAAAATCATATATAATACGTTAGGGATATTACAATAGTATCGGGTGAGAGTGTAGTGACCCAACATAGACTCTTAATTTTAGATGTCCAGATTAGAAAGAGATTTAGGAAGATTAAACGTAAGTTAGATCTTAAGATTAAGTGGTGACGGCTAAACGAAGGTAACCAAAGAGTTTTTATAGATCGAGTAGTACATGAAGCAGATTGGAAAGCCCAAAATGATCCGAATACAACATGAAATAAAATTACTGGCTGCATTAAAAGAGTAGCTAAAAATGTACTTGGTGAGTCACGGGGTGGTGCTCCACTCTGTAAGGACACATCATGGTGGAATGAAGAGGAAAAAGTACCATTAAGATCAACGAGACTCTTTAGAGATTTGAAGAAAAATTATGATGGAGTGAGTTTTAAGAGGTATAAGCTAGCCAAGAAAGAGGCTAAGAAAACTTTTCAGAATACAAGAGCTAAAGTGTACAAAAAAGTGTATGAGAAGTTGGACATTAAAGAGATTGAAAAGGATAAATATAGAATTGCTCGAATAAGGGAGAGAAAGACTAGAGACTTATGTACTGTGAGGTGTGTCAAAGATAAGGATCAGAATGTTTTAGTTCGAGATGAAGAAATCAACGAAAGATGGAGAGAGTATTTTGACAAATTGTTCAATGATATTTCTACTCAAGACTTGGATGACCTTACCATTCAGTGTCAGGATATGAACCATAATTATATGCGCAGAATTAGCGCATCTGAAATTAAAGAGGCCTTGAAGAGGATGAAGTCAAGAAAAGTGTTGACCCAGATGAAATTCCTATTGAGGCATGGAGATGCTTAGGAGAGGTGGGCGTGACATGGCTGACAAACCTCTTTAACAATATTTGGCTAACTAAAAAGATGTCAAATGAGCAGAGGAAGAGTACCTTAGTACCACTATATAAGAATAAGGGTGATATCTAGAGTTGTTCAAACTATCATGAAATAAAACTCATGTGTCACGCTATGAAGCTTTGAGAAAGGGTAATTGAACGCAGGTTAAGACAGAATATTACAATATCAGAGAACTAATTTGGGTTCATATCAGGGCGATCGACGACAGAGGCTATTCATTTGCTTCGTCAACTTATAGAGCGATTTCGAGAGAGGAAGAGAAATTTACATATGATCTTTATTGATCTAGAAAAAGCTTACGATAAGGTGCCAAGAGAGGTATTATGGTGGACATTGATGAAAAAGAAGTCCCCATCAAATATATTGACATAATCAAGGATATATACGATGGAGTAGTGGCAATGTCAGAACTTGTGGAGGTATAACAAATAATTGTTCTATCACAATTGGATTGCATCAAGGATCTGCATTGAGTCCATTCTTATTTTCCATAGTGATGGATGAGCTTATCAAAGCTATTCAGGATGAGATACCGTGGTGCATGCTATTTGCTGATGATATTGCCCTAGTCGATGAGACAAGAGCTAGGGTAAATATCAAATTGGAGTTATGGAGGCAAACTCTAGAATATCGAGATTTAGATTAAGTAGGGTCAAAACAGAGTATATGGAGTGTAAATTCAGTAAAACAGGGAATCGAGATCATAGTATTGTGAGACTAGATGGATAAGAAATACTGATGAGTAATCATTTTAAGTACTTGGGTTCTATTATCCAAAAGGATGGGGAGATTGATTAGGATCCAAGCCAGTTGATTGAAATAGAGGAGCGCAACGGAGTTTATGTGATCATAATATTCCGTTATGGCTGAAGGGAAAGTTTTATCAAACTGCTATTAGGCCAGCTTTATTATATGGCACAGAATGTTGGGCTATAAAGAGACATCATGCCCAGAAGATGAGTGTAGCAGAGATGCGCATGCTTCGTTGGATGTGTGGTAATACGCGGAGAGATAAGATGAGAGATGAGGATATTCGTACTAAGATAGGTGCAGCCTCTTTAGAAAAGAGAATGAGAGAAAACTGCCTACGATAGTTTGGTCAGTGCGACGACGACCTACAGATGCGTCAGTCCGGCGAGTAGAACATATCAATTTAGGGCAAGTTAAAGAGCGCAGGGGAGACCGAAGAAAACATGGATAGAGGTAATACGACAAGATATGGAGGCTAAAGGTCTTAGTGAAAGAATATTGCTCGATAAAAATGAGTGGAGAAAGCTGATCCATGTGCCCGATCCGGTATAATTCTCTTTTGGTTCATGTAGCCTACCCCAAATACTTGGGACAAATGGCTTAGTTGTTGTTGTTGTTGTAGGCATCTGTACCTCAACCGCCAGCTCAGAGACTCTATGAGCTGGCACTGCGACCTTGGCTGTTGTCTTAAAAAATTCAGATATTCTCAGTCTAATTAGCTCTGTGATCATGACAGCAGTCCTCACAAAATACTGCGATCATGATAGCAATCCTCATAAAAAAATACTGTCCCCATGGTAGCAGTTCTCACAAAAATATTGCGATCATGCTAGTGCTGTGATCAGGATCTGTGGTAGAGATTCAGTCACGTCGCCGCCAGCTGAGAGACTCTCTCAGCTCGCGGCTGAGGTACATCTCTCTCTCTCTCTCTCTCTCTCTCTATATATATTATTATATATTATATATATATATATATATATATATATATATATATATACATATATATATATATATATATTATACATATATATATATATATATATATATATAGAGTAGCGATCCGGTAAGAAAGCTTAGGTGAGAAGATGAGAATGGTCACAGGAATCGTCAGATTATCTTTGGGTAGTTGAAATTAATTTTGGTTGGTTAAGTTAGTTTTGGGTTGATTAATTTAGTTTTTGAGTTTTACTTTTATTCCTTCAAATCTAATCTCAATCACTCAGAAACTAATCTGACAGTTCTTATGCCCCTTTCTCATCTTCTCACATAAGCTAGCTTTCTCACCGAATCACTACTCTATATATTAGTCAAGCCACACTCATGCCCAGCAAAGATTTATATTATGGGTTTCATCACTATAGATTTCTATGGACTTCATCAGTTTTATCTCACAGTTATATATATATATATATATATATTATATATATATATATATATATATATATATATAGAGAGAGAGAGAGAGAGAGAGAGAGAGAGAGAGAGTAGTGATCCGATGAGAAAGATAGCTTACGTGAGAAGATGAGATAGGAGCATAGGAACCGTCTGATTAGTCTCTGGGTGGTTTAGATTAGATTTGGAGAAAATAAAACTAAAACCAAAAACTATATTATCAACCCAAAACTAACTTAACCAACCCAAAAACTAATTTTAACCACCCAAAAGACAATCTTACGGCTCATGTGTCCCATTCTCATCTTCTTACCTAAATTAACTTTCTCACCAGGTCGTCACTATGTGTGTGTGTATGTGTAGTGGTGATCCGGTGAGAAAGCTAGCTTAGGTGATAAGATGAGAATGGAGTACATGAGCCGTAAGATTATCTTTTGGGTGGTTAAAATTAGTTTTTGGGTTAGTTAAGTCAGTTTTGGGTTGATTAATTTGTTTCTGGTTTTAGTTTTATTTCCCTCCAAATCTAATCTCAACCACCAGAAACTAATCCGACGGTTCCATTCTCCTTTCATCTTCTCACGTAAGCTAGCTTTCTCGCTGGATCATTACTCTCTCTCTCTCTCTCTCTCTTCTCTCTCTCTCTCTCTACACACACACCACACAAACATACATACATACACACATACATATATACGTACATACTGAATACCAAATCTTTACTACTGATATGGAATTATAGTGCATATATGTGCATGTTTCTAGTCTGTGTCCTAAAGCAGTTTGATACCCACACGTGAAGAAAAATTGAAGTTCTTGCTGTTTACTGCAGGAAATATATTAAATTCTTTGTTTTCAGCAAGAGAATTCCCACTTAAGCAGCAGGTAATTATAAATCTGCTGTTCTGAAGTTGCTGCAAGACTATAGCATGATCCTAAGCTCTTTGTAAGGTTCTGACAGTACCGAAGCTGATTAGCTATTTCTGA